>SHCU01000003.1:620888-657764 GCA_004307685.1 Ceratina australensis
CGATCATAATAAACCACCGCGCTATCCTAGAAGCTTGACTTTCAATTTGTTCGAGTGGCCAACCCTTCCAAGACGCTCGACGATCTCGCCGCGAATGAGCGGCAAGGGGGAACCCGTTTTTAGAAATTTATCTCTTGACCTGGAGAACACCTCCGTTCCAGCTCGCGGCCGTTCATTGTATGAATACTTATTTCCGAGTCGATCAGCCCGTGGAATGAGATTTCCATTTGCAGCGGAGTTTCGCTCCTTTTTCACCGTCTGACCTGTTACGAGTAACATGCATCGTTTAAAGATGCGTTCACATTCACCGGATATTAACATTTCAACAAAAAACTACGCGCCCTTGGTAAAAAATAATTATAATCAATAAGTATGAGAGCAAATCTGATTAACTGTTGCATCAATCCTGTCCGATAGCAACATTAAAAATTGTTTGCTAGTTTCCAGTGGTAGATAAAATTGTCAGTAAAGCTAAGATGAGCCCACCGCTTGGATAGCAGTGTCTATTTCAATCGTCTCCCTCGGATCTGTTCGCTATCCTTGTCTCGCCCTTTCGAAGATCGTGAGGAAAGATCCCGTTGAGAAGGACGCGATTGCGCGTTAGGAACCCCCGAAGAAATCCTGGATCCTCGATATATCCGCGGTGGCGAGCGAAACTCGGGATTGTTCGGTTGCGGCTCATCCACCGTACACCATTTGGTTTCTATCGTGACTAGCAACAGGTAGAACGACCCTTACGCGTGGGAAATTTTAAGTTTTTGAAGTTCCAAGTAACAAGTGATACGAGAGACTGCTTTTAAAATTTGTTAAACGATGGTGTCACTGTGAAACATCATTTATCTTGCTTGTTTGGTGAACAAGTATTTGTTTGTGATTAGAAGAAGAAGATTTGTGATCGTGGGATTTGATTTTTAACAACCATGGATATCCAAGAGTTTCGCGTGCGCGGCAAGGAAATGGTTGAGTACATTTGCGAGTTCATGAGCAATATTCAAAATCGGAGAGTCACGCCGGACGTCGGCCCCGGATACTTGAGACCCCTTTTGCCCTCGGAAGCGCCGCATCAGCCTGAACCATGGGAGGATATTATGAGGGATGTCGAGACGAAGATCATGCCTGGAGTAAGTGAATACTTTGAAAACAAGCGAACAGTTGAGCAACGTAACGAACTGCTTTATAGATCACACATTGGCAACATCCACGTTTTCACGCGTATTTCCCAGCCGGAAATTCCTTTCCATCCATCCTCGGTGATATGTTGTCCGACGCAATAGGCTGCATTGGATTTTCATGGGTGAGAGCTCTTCGCCAACAATTATTATAGATATCAGGCTCAAAGAATGTTTAAATCGTATATCGAATTCGGTCAATTTTCTGATAAAAATTATTAAGGGATCGGAGTTGATCGAGCGAGGTCAATGTTTGTTCGATCATCCCTGTATCAGGCCATCTTATTTGTTTTAGGCGGCTAGCCCGGCCTGCACGGAGCTCGAGACGATAGTCTGTGACTGGTTCGGTAATTCAATATTATCCTAATAAACACCGATTTGAATTTATATTAAGAGTTAAGCAGAATCATAGAGGCACGATCAATTCCAGGCAAAGCCATCGGTCTGCCGACGGACTTCCTTTACTTTAATTCAAGCAGCAAGGGCGGAGGCGTGATACAAGTAACGACTCGATATTTTCGAACAAAAATCAAACGCTTCTTGCTTGATGTATCGTGTCGGAATAAATTTCAGGGTTCGGCTTCGGAGTGCATCTTAGTCTGCATGCTCGCGGCTAGAGCTCAGGCAATCGCCAGGCTGAAGGAGTCGCCCGCTCACGCACATCTGGACGAAACCGCTCTTCTAGGGAAGTTGATGGCTTATTGTAGTCGCGAGAGTCACAGCTGCGTCGAGAAGGATGCGATGATTTGCTTCGTGAAGCTCAGAATCTTGGAGCCCGACGATAAAAGTGTCTTACGTGGCGAGACTTTGCGTCAAGTAATATTTTGGTACTACTTATCGAAAGAATTCTTGTCCTCTATTGTAACTGTTTTCATCAGGCAATCGAAGCCGACGTGGCCGAAGGGTACATCCCGTTCTTCGTCTCTACCACTTTGGGCACTACTGCCTGCTGTTCCTTCGACAATCTCAAGGAAATCGGCCCAGTTTGCAGAAAATATCCAGGCGTAAGAAAAATTAATATTCAATAATAATCCGTTCTACGATTAAATGAAATAAACGATATCAGGTTTGGCTGCACGTCGACGCGGCGTACGCAGGGAACTCGTTCATCTGCCCGGAGTTGAAGTACCTGATGGCCGGGATAGAGTACACAGATTCCTTTAACACTAACACGAACAAATTCCTGTTGACGAACTTCGACTGTTCCTGCCTTTGGGTCCGGGACAGATTTAAATTGACCAGCGCGCTCGTCGTCGATCCTCTTTATCTTCAGCACACTCACGCGGACACAGCCATCGATTAC
The DNA here is from genome assembly GCA_004307685.1 of Ceratina australensis. NCBI lineage: Eukaryota > Metazoa > Arthropoda > Insecta > Hymenoptera > Apidae > Ceratina > Ceratina australensis. The sequence continues at coordinate 623,361 of SHCU01000003.1, forward strand.
AGGTACTATCGATTCCATCAACCGTTGTTTGTTCTTACAAGGAAAATATTATTCATCGATAACCACACAGACACTGGAGCATACCATTGAGCCGTCGTTTTCGCTCCCTGAAGCTCTGGTTCGTAATGAGAAGCTACGGTATATCCGGTTTGCAGGCCTACATTCGGAATCACATCCAACTGGCAAAAAGATTCGAGGCGCTAGTTAGGAAGGACGCGAGGTTCGAAGTTTGTAACGAAGTTGTGGTGAGTGAATGAATGAACTGCGGATGCACCGGTGGAGGTGAAGTTCAAAGTTTCATTATAGTGTTAAATCGTTACAGCTGGGTCTGGTGTGTTTCCGCGCGAAAGGATCTGACAGGCTGAATCAAAAGCTGCTGAGTACTATCAACGACTCCGGGAAACTGCACATGGTACCGGCGAGAGTGAATCAACGGTTCACGATTCGTTTCGCGCTCGCCGCGCCGAATGCCACTGCTTCTGACGTCGGTGAGTGACATCTTCGATTCAATTATCTTTTGATAATGTCGATCTTTCCTCTTCAATATTATACTATTATTGCAGACTTAGCTTGGAACATTATTACGGATTACTTAGCTGAATTACTCGAATCTAAGGTAAGTTAGCCTTCTATTTTTTCATTACAAATAAATTGGGGATAGAGAAATTAAAAGCGAAGTTTAATTATAGTAAAAGTATAAGTTTAATTATAAATAATATTTACTATCTTCAAACTTGATCATAGGACGTTATGGATGAACTGGCAGATATTCGCGAGAAAAAGAGGAAAGTCACTTTGGAACAGAGAAGATCCTTCTTCGTTCGTATGGTCTCCGACCCTGCGATTCAGCCTGGATTTACTAAAACTCCGAACAGGACTGGAGCGAAGTTGGATACTCAAGCGACGATCGGTGGTATTGGTTCCAATCCGCAAATCGCAACGTAAGGTTCAAGAGTAATAATGTTCTATTAAATTTTCTCATTTACATACTTATTTTTGGTATTAGGCGCTCATGGATATCATGGCCATTGGCGTACCTGATGCAAGCGCGGGACGCTGCAGATACCAGTGAACTATCTCTCAGGTTCTGTAATCTTCCATCCTATTTAATAAATAATAATGTTTGGGAACGTTTTAGCGCTAACAAGCTAATACATGAGTGTATAATTCTTTACGGAATACTCAATTTCTTACTATATAAGATAATAATAATCAAAATTCATCTCTTTTGAAGATATCTTGCATATCTATAACTGTTTATTTTTAAGCATTATTTTAATTAATATCATAGGACAAGTACTTTAAATCTTGAATTCAAAAACGAAATAATATACTTTCAGATTCCGTCATTTAGATACTATGGTACGGTTGAAGGCAGGTGGTACCGGAAGTCGTCGTGGCAGCAGCAATGGCTGTAGTCCAGAGCCATCACCGTCCGCTTCACCGTCTCGTGGAAGATCACCGAACGGCAGGACGTAAAGCGCCTCGTCATCAAGTACGCGTCAAGTACATCATCTTTACCTGCTTATCGATCTGTTTATATAAGTGTGCTCTCTTTTTGGATCGCGACGGAGTCGCGTGTACACCACGCGCTATGTGTGCAACATGTTAGTCTGTGCAATATACGTATACATAATATAGATATACAAATCGAGCGTAGATATAGTTGAAAAGAATTTTAGGAATATTGTATACTACTCAAAAAAATTATGAAAATGTCGAAAATCTCGGTAACAAACTGTCTTATGACAATAATTTTTCTTTTAGATTAAAACTTGAAACTTTCTCTTTAATATGTTATTCAAAAGTTTGCAATTTGATTTACCTCTACTGGTTGAATCTATGGGCATATTTAAGCTAAGTCTAAAAACATGCACGAGCATAGATGATTTTTTTCATGACATGATTGATTCTTCGCTTTTATAAAAAAATGGTTTTCTCTAAATGTTATAGCGCATCTCATCCTAAATCAATGTTATCCATTACACAAATTCACTCATGATGATGACCCTACTCTCATATAAAAAATTGACCCTCCATAATTTTTTTTGAGTAGTATAGTTTCGCCTACGAGTTATGTACGGCTCCGCACGATTAATCGTGATACGAATTGAGGAGGGGTAGAATTAGGTGAAAGAATGAAACGCGCCTCATGAACACCGAAAAAGGTCATAAACGGTAGAAAAGGTTGGGGTCACCGAAGGTAAGCGATGCATCCGGACCATCCGGTTTCGCCTATACTTGTTTTCTTCTCTTTACGCGATTATCATTCATGTTTCGTCTACTACTATAAAGATAAGTGACATTTTATTAAATTTCACTTCCATTTATGCAAAATGTTATTTGCGCAAACGGCGGTGGAAACGGAAACAGCACGTGTGGTTTGAGTCGGATACGTGATCGCCGGATTTCTCACCGAAAACTGCTACGTCAACCGAAACCTGTGAACGCAATCAGTTCGCATACCGATACAATTAATAGTCCGCCGGAATTGGTAATTGATCGGTCGACGATGACGAATGAGCTAGAGAAAATCTGTCAAGAAGTATCAAGCAAATAAACGAATTCGTTTGAGTATCAATTGCGCTTTCTTCACGTTCCTTTTAAACTTCCCTTGACCCTTGTGTTCAACATGCAGGAGACGCACTCGCAGTGAAGTCTACAAATATTTATATACATTTCAAAATTGTATAACTTTTTTAACGTACTATTTTATTTTAGAGAGATTAGTTAACTAAGGTGAACGTCCCAATTTCTATTTACGTCACAATTTCTACTTACTGAAGCGCACTTTATCTATAATTTTAAAAGTTACCTTAAATTTAGACAAAAATTTCTAGTTTCTAGTAAAATGATTCATTAATAGGTTTCACGTAAAAAAGGCTATAATTCAGAAAGAAGCTCATATAAGATATAGTTTTATAAACCGCTCTCTCATTTTATGGTACTACATCTATCCATAACTAATGTAATCCTGCTTTTTGACCTTGCCTGACAATGAATGCGATTTCTCTCGTACAGTAATCTCTGTCAATGATATAATTCCGGTTTTATTATTTTCTTCCTTGCACAATCACTCATAGAATCGGTTGTGACATTTTTTGCATGTGACACAGTTGGTACAAAAATGGTTCCCAAAAACTCTTCAATAACATAAATAGCATATCGCCTGGGTACATTCAAGTTCCTTACTCTCAGGGATGGACGCGACGAATTAATTAAATTAATTGTCATCGGGGTGGCAATGCCTCGATCGAAGGAATCCAATTCGAAAACGTCGGACGCGGGTAGACCATGCGTGAAGGTGGCGACGAGAGAGAAAACGGTGTGATCAGCATGTGTCCTTATACGTGTATGTGTGTTACAAAGATTGAGCGGTGACCTGTCACCGCTTCTCTACGGGGTGTTGTAAATGTAGGTGAAGAGTAAACGTCTATTTATAAACGCGGGGTAGAGAGGGCGAGTTTACTCCCCGTGCATCATCGACAACACGCCGGCTTATCGAAGCAGCGACCCCCTCAGCGTACATCACCATTGATGTCGACCACCCTTCCCAGGAATTTTCATACTTCCCAGATTTTTGGTATTCACCGCGATGCTCCCCCATGTGGGACGGAAATTGATTTTCCCCTGTCCGATCCCTTTAGATAGTCCCAACAGATAAAACGTCAACTTTTTTAATCAATCTTCTTCGAGTATTAAAAATGTTAGTAAGAACTGTTGTTAAAAGCTTGATTGAAAAGAAACAGGTGACCATAAAAATGTATCAAAAATTTTATATGCCACGGGGAAGAAGAATCTTCGGCTAAATTTACATAGTTTAGCGAAAGCGACAAATTCGAAGGGTTGAACGAAAAAGTTTCGGAGAGGGCGTGGGTAATAATCCGTGTTTAGGATAACATTTGCTGTAACGGGCGTCATGGTGGATCGGCTCTGTCGCAATCCTTAATGGATAGGTAACGGGTAAATGAACATTTTTCGCTAAGCTCCGCCTTAATTTTATCTGCGTGCGGCAGGGATGTACGAAGAGGAGGCGCGCATAAAACTGACCGGCGCTTTGCCAGGTGCGAGCAGTATCGGTTCCAACGCGGGACGTATATTACCTGTTACGCGTTACCTCCGTCGCGAGGACTTCGGTACGAACTTCCGACCGCATAAAAATTGTATCCAATCGACCGTGTGTCACGCGCGTAAGTGGATCAAAGTTTTTTGCCCGGCAATCAGGAGAGCAACTGAGTGGGAATCGGAGCCGTGGTGGTATTCGAAAGAAGAAAGTCGAGGAAGAAGAATTTGATTCCAGGTATCTCTTCGAATGTTAATGACGTTTGTAATTTCGATAAATAGCGGTGAAAAATGTAAACGAAAATCCGATTTACCATCAAGAACGTGCTTAACGCATCGTGTCATATAAATGTACACGATAAATAATGCATTCGTACATGCATGAGCACTAAGAGTTCTTAAACACCTCTTAGTATTTTTATATTGTTAATATTGTACAAGTGGTTGATTAAACTACCCGATCTCTCTGCCTCGGATTGTGTTCCAGTCGGCGATTATCATGAACATCGATGAGTTTCAAGTACGCGGCAAGGAGATGATCGAGTACATATGCGAGTACCTGCGCACCTTGGAGGGGAAAAGGGTGACAGCTAATGTGGACCCGGGTTACTTGAGGCCTCTATTGCCTAAGGAAGCGCCGGCCAAAGGGGAGTCTTGGGATACGATAATAAGGGACGTGGACAGCAAAATAATGCCCGGGGTGAGTGTCGGCTCGAGTATCGATCCCTCCTCTTCCGATATTAATAATATTCGCGAATACGAAAAAATAGGAAAAACCGATCAACCGTGAATCGGTGTGTTCCATCATCCGTATCATCCGAACTATCCCAATCTTCAGTTGGTTAGCCACTTGTTACGAATATCGTCGTTGCGTAGCAGTGTAGACGGACCAACGTTATATCGAAATTTACTTTTATCATTACTCTATTTCAGTAGTTCTTAACAAGCTTTCAGTGGAACACAGGCGCGTAACTTAGAGAAAATGTTCCGCCAAAAATTTCAAAAGCAGCGAAAAATCGTGAATAAAAATGAATAATCAAAAGTAGTTCCTAGTTTTCTCGAAAATCATGATTGGATACCAGATATGTTTTTCGTTTTTGAGTTTTTGTTATTGATATAATTAGCACGTTAAAGATGTAGACTATCTACCTGCTCAGAGGCTTGCTATGTCATTGATGATACTTAACTGCGCGTAACAAGTGGACTATCTTTATATTCCAAACTCAATCTCTTACAAACAACGATACTTTCGCAGATCACGCACTGGCAACATCCACGATTTCACGCGTACTTCCCGGCCGGCAATTCATTCCCCTCGATTCTCGGAGACATGTTATCCGACGCGATCGGCTGCATAGGTTTTTCATGGGCGGCCAGTCCCGCCTGTACGGAATTAGAAACGATCGTCCTCGACTGGTACGCGAAAGCGATTGACCTTCCACCGGAGTTCTTAGCCGAGCACAAGGGTTCAAAAGGTGGCGGCGTGATACAAGGTTCCGCCTCCGAGTGCATTTTAGTCACGATGCTCGCAGCACGGGCCCAGGCGATCCGAACTTTGAAGGAACAAGATCCAACCACCGAGGATTCAGCATTTTTGCCGCGGTTGGTGGCATACTGTTCTACGGAGGCTCATTCCTGCGTGGAGAAGGCGGCGATGATCAGCCTTGTGAAACTCCGCGTTTTAGAACCCGACGAGAAGGGTTGTCTACGAGGTAAGCGACTCGAGTCTGCCATACGCGAAGACGTAGCGAACGGTTTGGTGCCATTCTTCGTGTCGACGACACTAGGCACGACCGGCTCCTGCGCGTTCGACAATCTAGTCGAAATCGGGCCGGTCTGCAAACTCTATCCGAACATCTGGCTTCACGTGGACGGCGCCTACGCTGGGAACGCGTTCATCTGTCCAGAAATGAGAACATTAATGGCTGGCATTCAACACGCGGACTCGTTCAACACAAATCCGAATAAGTGGCTACTGGTGAACTTCGATTGTTCATGCTTATGGGTGCGAGATCGGGTGAAACTCACGTCAGCGCTTGTCGTGGATCCATTGTACCTTCAGCACGCCAGGTCCGGTGAATCGATCGACTATCGCCACTGGGGTATTCCTCTCAGTAGACGATTCAGAGCGTTGAAATTGTGGTTCGTAATGAGATCGTACGGGATAACAGGATTACAGAAATATATAAGGAATCATATCAGACTGGCGAGACGGTTTGAGACCCTAATGAAACGAGATAAGAGGTTCGAGATCACGAACGACGTGAGAGTAGGCCTCGTTTGCTTCCGTTTGAAAGAGAGCGATGAAATAAATCAGGAATTGTTAGCGAACATCAACGCGTCCGGCAGGCTTCACATGATTCCAGCGAGAGTTATGGGCAAATATATATTGCGATTCTGCGTGATCAAAGAAAATTCAACCGACGATGACATCGATTACGCGGTGAGCGTGATCGAGGAACACGCGACGGAGGTGATGCTCGCTCATTACGAGGGCACCGAGGATGAGTTCAGAGCGAAGGGACCGAAGAGTCCCGCGGCATTGGACAAGAAGCTCGTGCGGAAGTTCAGCTTCACCAGGAGCGTGACCAGAGACGTTTACAAACGGTCGATCTCGAAGTCGAGCCTTCACGACGGCGCTACGCCGATCATGGTCGTCGAGGATAACCCGCAGGTCGATACCATCGAGGAAGACGTGTTTTGTAACAGCAGGTAGATCGCGCCTCAGCTCACGGTGCCCAAGAGGAGGGACCCGCTGCTATCGCTGCCGTGAGCTGCTGACGATGTAATGTTTTTTCAGGTCGTGACGATCCCGACAATGATACCAAGATGATTCGATGAATTAGTGCGAAAAGCCTGTCGAAACTTGGCCGGATCGCGTACCGGAGTATCGAGCATAGTCCGTGATTTTTGTTGTTTTTTTAGGGAACGGCCAATAACAGGGATCACGGTCTCATTGGGATGCGATTCGATCGACCGGATTCTGACCATTCGTTAAAAGATCGTGTGTCTCCCATGTTACGTTTGAGTTGAGTTCGCCCGCAGTTAGAAGGCGTTAACAAGGAGCTTCTTTGGGAAGTTGGCAAATCGTTTGGGAATTCGCCTTTCCATGCACGATTTTATGCAGCGTAAGTGAAATTCGAATTTATTTTCGTATTTAAATGAAAATAGAACAGGAGATAATATGCTGACGAGAATAATCGTTCATATACGTAGGAGCTATACTAATTTTTGTAAAATGCATAAGATGATCGATAGCGTACGATTTGTCATTCGTGTAAGAAGTTAGAACGTAATTAAAGTTTAAACATGTAGTTATACAAAAATAAGTACATCGATTGTCTTTTAGGCTATCAGTAGATATAACATCAAATCGTTTTCATTGACATATGAAAATAGGTCGAGTGTCCGAATAACTTGAAGCCAAATGATTCAGACGAAAAAACTGAATGGAACGATTTATTTTTATTTGTGAGAGAAAGAGGAATAATAACTTATTAAGAGCATATTTTCTCTATTTTTTACGCGCTGGACGCTTCGTCTATTCTCTTATGTCTATGATCGTTTTATGAACGAACTATGTACGAAAAAAACGATGATCTCGTTTTAGATTATTGGAAAATAAATACGAAATGAAGACCTAACGTTTACGGTTGGAATTTTGTCCTTAAATATTAATTAGATCGTATACATCATGTGTTTCTCTTCGAAGGGATCGCTGATATTTCAAACGCGTTTGTATCCAGCACAATGCAATCTAGATTGTACAGTGATTATTTATTTCGTATGTAAATTTAACGTAATAAAATTGAAGTTCGTACTGTAATTATTTATTTCATTTTCTTTGCGTCAGAATTTTTCGATCATTTCGATCACCTTAATTTGATTCGATTTATCATCTCGTTAGTCAATATAGAATTTATCAACCATATTAATAGGCGAGTCTTGATAGCCTATCTCTATTAACGAGAAATTGACGCGGTACCTGAGGGCCACAAGAGTTGCCCTCAAGTCAATCAATAATTACAACAGTAATTACTAATTTATCATAGATTGAAATTAAAAAATTTAAATAGCAAAGGGAAGGAGTATTCGAGTTTTAAAAATATTCTTTTTAATCTCGACAAACATAACGTGATTTTCATTGTACTTCACATCTAGTTTACAATACAAAAGTATAAATGACAATTGTTTAGCTATTACATTTGTCCGCATTGAGATATTGTCACAGGAATTTTTGGTTTATTATTTGGTCCTGTGGGAACATTCTCCACTTTTCTCATAACCAGAAGTCCATCGATAACTCTTCCAAAAACGACGTGTTTACCATCCAAGAAGTTACACTTGGCGCACGTGATGAAAAACTGGCAACCGTTAGTATCTTTACCGCTGTTGGCCATGGACAATAATCCAGGTGAGTCATGTTTTAATGTAAAATTTTCATCAGGGAAGGTTCCGCCACCATAGATGCTTATGACACCGGTACCGTCACCGTTTACAAAATCACCGCCCTGGATCATGAAATCCTTGATCACTCGGTGAAATATGGCACCTTTGAAACCCAATGGTACACCATCCTTTCTGTACTCTCCTGTACAGAATTGGCGAAAGTTCTCCGACGTTTTTGGGCATACATCCTCGAAGAGCTCGAAGATCATTCGCCCGATTTCTGTGGTACCGACGGACACGTCGAAGAATACCACCGGATTGTTTGGATTTCGAAGTTGCGCTTGAATCTGATTCCATGTGGGCATCTTTGTACGTTTTAATAAATAACTTCGAAAATTCCTCTTATTTTATTCCGGTATTGTTTACTTCGTGATTAGTCACCTACTTAAATGATGCAGCGGCGTCATAACCTCTTCGGATTACGAATGTTCACTCGTCGACAATCGAGGTCATACATTTATTTTCAGCATCGACTTTTTCCACTTAATAGAGTAGGCGTTTAATATACTTGTTTCTGTTTATTTACAATACACTTTTCTCAGGTATTTTCTTTTTTTTAATCCTTCTATATATCAAACACGTGACACACCTCCACTGAACGTTTCGATAGACAAAGTAAATGCAGAAGAAATAACGCCAAGTATAGGTTAGCATTTCATGGCAAAATAATTATAGAAACTATAATGCATTAATTGGATTTTTTAATAATGAGTTTGTAATTCTCATAGCATAGTAAAAAGCATGAATAGTACTTTCATATTTTTTAATGAAAAAGTCATTTGTAAATATAAATTGATCAAATGGTTTTGAATATTTTTACTTACCTCTCCTCGGGTGTTTACTGATAGTTAACAAGTAATTGTTATTAAAACAACGCGGCACTTTACGCGATAATTAAAAAGTGTGATTGTTTACGTTATAAAATACCGCGCACTCGTATTTCTGTAGACACCACGTGACGAGCTCTTTCAATGTCAGCGAACTAAATTGCGCCACATTTCAAATGCTATTAAGTACTGGAGCTGTCTGTAAAAATGTTTGGGATGAATCAGAAATGTATTGCAGAAAATATGATCAATTTATTCTTTTATTGCATTCCACATTTCATATCTTAAATCATTTAGTTCAGTTGCTAATGTTTAATTATAAGTAAGCTTTCGCAATTGGATAGTTGAAGAACTTGAAATTATTACGTTAAATTTTCAAGTTTACTTATTCTTTGCGATATGTTTTTTTAAACCACATAATGCATTGCACATAAGATATAAATTTTTGTCTGTCTTTCACTCCATGAAATATAAATCACAGTGCTGCATTAAATCAAACGCAAAATTGTATGCAACAAATAAAAAGAATATTAAAAATATCTACCAAAACAGAAGCTATTTTTACATATTTCTTTTAGTATCAGTGCATTTTAAGATACATTAGAAAACTTATTTTTCCTATAATCTTAATTAGAAATAAGATTTAACAATTATATTGCAGTGTACCTTTTATTTTAGAAACACAATATGTGTTTGTTTTCACTATATTTATATAGTAACATTAATAATAATTATTGAATGTGAATTTTTACATGCTCCATCAATATCTTTTTATCTTCAAAATCCTCTCCGCAAATACCACAGACTAAATTCTCGTTATCACTGTCTTCTTCGTTATAATGCAATACTTGGATTACCGTTTGGGATGGTTCCTCCTTGTTTAACCTGTCCTCCTCTGTGTCCTTATGGTCTTTCACGTTTCGTTTTAACCTCATGTTTACTATGTTCATAGGCAAGTCATTATTACTTATTTGTGCAATTTCATCGTTATTACTTATTTGTGTGATTGAGAATTCATTGTGACTCTGAGGGTTAGCTAACGTCAGAACAGGTAATGAATTATTCTCTTTAGATAACAGATGGAAAGTGGTAGGTTGCTTCGAAGTTTGTATCAAATGCATAGTCGTTATTTCATTATGATTTGTATTAAGTGTACGCTTTTCAGTAGCAATTACAAGGAAAGCATCATTGCGGGTGTTATCCGATTTTTCATTTTCCGCAATAGAATTTTCTTCTGAAATCACATTGTTTTCGGATTGAGTACTTGGGGAAGTTTTTAATTTTTTCACTTTTGGTTTCGTAACGTTGTTAATTGTTTTAGCTTTTGCCTCTGCGATCATTTGATCGGAATGTTTAACAATGTGCGCGCATAATTCATCGCGATCTTGATTTAATGCGCCGCATAGGGAACATAGAAAAGGCGGATCAGTTGCCTCTGTATCGTTCTTTCCCGCTGCGTGAACCCATCGGACGTGTTCCCTCAGAACAACTTTTTGATTGAAGGCCCGTGAGCATAAAGGGCAAACATGAGGTCTCTCTCCTGTATGAATTCTTTCATGTTTTCGCAACGTTCCGCCATCCCTAAATGCCTTCCAGCAGAACTTGCAGCCGTATGGTCTCTCTCCTGTATGAGTCCTGTGATGTATTAAATACCCTTGCCTAGATGAAAATGTTTTCGAGCACGTGTCACATTGAAAGTGCGCTGGACTACCGGCGTGTGTTCTTCCATGCTCCCAAAGCCCTTGACGCGATACGAAACTTTTACCGCATTCAGTACAAGTAAATGGAGAGTCCCCAGGGTGGGCTGACAGCCTGTGCTCATCTAATTCATTTTGCTTTTCGAATTGGGATCCACAGACCTCGCAAGAGTGCGTCTTCTTCCTATGAATCCATTGATGCCTGAACATTTTTTGTTTAGTAGTAAATTTCTTACCACATTCCAAGCAGGCATGCTTGCACCATTTATTGTTCGGTGTGCCTTGTTCCGCATTACTATGCTGCATCAATTTTCTACCACAGGTTGTTTGGTGGGTTGCTAAATGATTACGATCTTGAAACTGCTTGTCACAGTACTCACATTCAATCGGCATGTTACAACTCTTTGACGCGTGTATTTTTTCATGCGACACTAGTGCTGTTGCGCGAGCAAAACTGACACCGCAATGTTTGCAAGTATGCTGTTTCGTATCATTTGCTTCAATTTCGCTGTTATATGATAGAGGTTCTATTTTCACCATTGTATCAGCATTATCAAATGAGTTTATCGACAGTGTGTATGGCTGATTATTTGTGGATTGGCTATATTCGAATTGCGTTACTTCTCCATTTGGCATTATGGTAAATTTGGAAATATCGATTTTTTCTTCATTATCGGATATTGTACTAATTCCAGCTTGTTCGTTCTGAAAATTATATGACGGTACTGTCCATTGCACTGTATTGTAAGTTTCTATCGTTTCTACAGATGAAGATGGCACTTGACTATTTTGAGGCTCTGGAATATTTTCAGGCCACTTTTTAAATGTTTCCTCTGACTGAGATTCATTGTTATGCATAATTGCGCGGCCAGGGACGTAGGTATGAATTTTCATGTGATTAGATAAACTCGACGGCCTCTGAAAATCAGCTCCGCATATGTTACACTTATGAGGTCTTTCCACCTGATGGACCTGCAGCATGTGGCATCTCAGATTGCTCTTAGACCGGAATAAATTACCACAAGTTCTACAAGCGTGCGGACGATTTACTTGATGGCAAACTATATGATTATTTAAATCTATTTTTCTTTCAAATCTCTCACCGCACGTAATGCACGATAATTTCGTATCATTGCAAGTCGCATGATGCTCTGCTAACTCTGCTTGCGTAAAATGATTTGTACAAGTTGAACAAGCTACTTTTTTATCTTCGAAACAAGGATACATGCCGCCTAGCTGTCTGAGTGCTTCCACAGCCATTGACTCATCATCTCCAGATGTACACTGTTGTTGTTCTTCTTCCTTAATGTATATTGGATAAACCATACGATTCTCATCTTCTTCATCTGATTGTTTGGATAAAATATCAACTGCAACTTGCGCTTCTGTAATATTGGAGTCAACATCTGCAACAGTTATTTCTGTATAGCTTTCTTGCAGACCGCATTCATTGACAGGTTCACAAATCTCTTCGTGAGATATAATGTTATCTTGTCTATCATGAACCTCTGATAGAGGAAATGAGACAAATTGTTCGTTCTCTTGACCCTCCATCTTTATACTTATTACTGCTTATTGCTAATACCCAGTTTCACCTCATGTTAAGTTAGGTTCATTACTGAACTAAATGGTATTTTGTCAATGCTGTTATTGAAAAAACATGTTAATAATGGGCGTTCGTTTTTACTGTACTGCAAGTTAATAGAATGTTTCGCACAACCTTACCTTTATTGAACTGCGAATTAAATTAGTGTCTACTGCAATTCACTGGTTTAATATCCACTTCTGTTCTATATATTTTTCTATCCACGGTTTATTCGGTATGTAAATTTGTAAATTCACCATTCGTAAGTATGATGGTGTAACCAGTGTAACAAGGTTATTTGCACGGAAGTGTAACAACTGTCTGAAGCTGTCGATGTTGTCTGCGCAACAACAACCGAGTTGAATATACTTCAAGACGATTGATGAATCAAATGTTTAAATTTAAAATAGTATTGTATGGATGGAGACAGAATTATTATAAAATAAACGAAAATTGTATAGAATTACTTGGGTACTTTTCCGTTAGACGGGCGCAAGCGAAACCAAACGCAAGTCAAGTCGCTAAATAAAGGTTAGGTTGGATTAAGTTAGGGGTGAAGCGAATGACAAAATGGAATAAAACAGTCGTCGATAATTTACCATTATTTGTGTAATAATTTGTTAGTTAATACTTATAGAGTGAAGATCTTCAAAGATTAGAATCTATATATCCATAATTGTATGATTAATACAATTTACTTAATAAATGAATTAAGAACGAATCTTGCCATTTTTATTTGATGACCCTTGTACAAATTGCTAATCCTCTGACAATAAGTGGTCACCCGCTTTAAAATTATCCAAATAAGTATCTGCAATTATTGAAAAAAAAAGGAGGAAGTTGATTCTCGATGGTTTTCGACTGCAATTTGGCATCTCTGGTTATAAGTGCGATTTATTTGTATTTTCTACACAGTGGGATCTAAAAGTGGTAAATTTTTATGGTCAATTCAGGGTAAAAGAATCACATGTAATAAATGTCTGTTCCTCTTTATTAACAAGCTGAAATAGCATACTTTTATGAAAGTTTGACACTTCGACAAGATATTCGGTTGCTTTATCCTGATTTTTTTTTGGTGATTCGCATTTTGCGTTAACGGACGATGAAGAGATTTTTACCAGACTCGTCCACAGATGCTTATACGAGGATATGATACATAGTAAGTCTAAGGTTCACAGATTTCATGTACAAATAGTTCACTCGCTCGCGATGGCCATGCCATGCGACCGGTTCCTATAACACACGCACGTCCTCTCAAAACAGTCGCTCTAATTATCTTTATTTCGTCAACATTTTCTTCTAACTACGATCACGTTTCCTCTTGACTATGACAAAAACTTTATTAGACACCCACTTAAGGAGGCTCGACGCTGAAATAAAATTGATAAGAAAATTTGTATAATTATTTCTGTTAGATTATTACTAAACGTGGAAAATATCGTTCAAAAGTTTCAGCATAAAAGGTTGCAGTATAGAACATCAAAAATTTTATGTAAAAAAAGCATTAAAGATTAAATAAAAAGTCAACTAGCTTTACACTCGAATACATCGTAAAACATCGTGTACCCATACAACGTACAAGCAATTCCAGGGAACTGCTGTTGAGAGACGCTTCTTAATAAGCATTTGTCTTGCTTCAGAAGTTTTGCTAAAGAATTCTGATATAAGTTCATTGACGAATTATATTGCTAATTGTTCTGAAACGCTGATACAATATTTTTCACGTTTAATATTAGATAGAAATAGTTTTGGAAACTTTCTTATCATTAGTATTTGGATATCGAACATCCATAAAGAGCCAATCTTGGATAACGATCGTATCGTCTTCCCCTGAGAGGGCATACTTTGCACATTTGACAGCTAAAGTATTCATAAAAGTAAGGTATATAAAAAATGTAGAAAATTCAAAAAGCTGCATTAGCTATTGCTAAGTATCTGACCGTGTACGTAGCATTATTAAGTAGATTAGAGGAACTTCGAGAATTGAAGCTGCGTCCTGTTAAAATAGTCAACTAAATATTAAGAGCTGATGTCTCAGTTTATTGAATAATTCGGTTAAAAGTATGCCCTCGGTTTAAGATCCAAAATTACAAATGAACGTACATTTGCGATAATGTGTTAGATTAAGTGAGGCAATAGCCGTAAATTAATAGTATTTGTGAACCGTAAACTCTGTTTGGCAAAAATCAACGTAAGCGTAGTTAATTAGCCTTTCAGTCTCATACTTCCCGAGAACGATACACGTCGATCGGATATCAATTCTTTATTTATATTATGTCTCATCCGATCGACAGGAGTTCTGTCTCGAAATACGATGTTTCACCTTTTGTTTCTTCATGCATTTTAAGAACGAACGATTTCGACTATACTTTAATAGACATTCAATTGATCAATCTGTCCCGGTGGATATAAAGTAATTGTTTAATTACTCTGTTCCCAAAACGCGAGAAGCATGAAAGGTAAAACATTAAAATATTTATGTATAGAATACTCCGCAAATGAAAACAACGTATAATACTTAAAGCTATCATTTGGCGTTAATTAATAATCGAGTTCATTGTGTATGTCGATAAATTGTTCATCCTCTAAATATGATGCTTACGTGTATATATGTACAATTAAAAATGCGTAAATACGTTACTCTTACACAATCACACGCATCGATCTTTGATCGATTCACGCGAATAGAATCCTCGAATCAGTTCCTCAACATAATTAATCGAACAGAGAAACAATGCCGATAGCTGCGTCTTATTTAATGCCGATAGTTAGGAATGCTGTTGTAATATAGCACTTTCAAAAACAGCACGATGCGCGTGGCTGTTATTGTTTTTTAAAACATCGTTATTTTACCCATACCCTTTTTTTAAAAATTTGTATAGTCTTATAAAAATTTTTCTTATGGAACATGAATGCGGATTGATAAAAGATCTAAATAAGTGAATGACGGAATTATATTTAAAAAAATAATACAGTAAGTAAAATTATACGAGGGGCATTAAAAATCTTAGTAAAAATTCTTACTTTCCAATATGATCGTTAGGGTAACAATTATACAAGAGATATTCAAACGATGTTTTCTGAGAATGGCAGTAAACGATTCTGTTCGTGTCTGACACTTGTTGCGCTTCTCTCAACTATACAATTGGTGGTAACAATGTGACTAATGATACGTACAATCTATACTATACAGTAGTTAGACGATTATACAGATATTTATAGCTCGATAGGGGAAAAGGGAAGCTTCGAGAGCGCTCGATATGCCGGAAACCTATCACCCATGATTTATTGCTTATCCCCTTGTTTCCAGAAAAGGCTTCTGCCTGGTAAGAGCTTAACTTTTCGCCCATGGGACTATAATTTATTATTCCATCTCTAAATTGACTTGTTTTCTAATGCTCGGTCAATGGATGCTTCTTCACCTTAATTTACAGAATCTCCTCAGGAATGGTTGTAAATGTGGTAAACCTTAAACGATGCGCAATTTCTAGGTGAAGGACGATTTGCACTTATTTAAGAATCTTTGTCGATTACTTTCACGTGTAGTTCCTGGCGATTGGTCTCGATTGATTTAATAAATAACGGAACGACAGTGAAGCCGAGGATTTAATTGCCGTAATAAGAAAAATGTTGCAAATCTGTTTTAAAATCAATAACTTGATTTCCCAGTTGATGGAAGACCGTAAAGTACATTCAACTGTAATTCTTCAATTAAAATGGACATTGGAAACATTTTTCTCAATAATCGGCCTGAGTAGAGATTACGTTTACAGCGAGGATCCTAGTAGGGTTGCAGACCTTTTAATTTTTGCATTATCAATTAGCAATTAAATTTTTATTTATAATTGAAGTGTACTTAAATTAAGAATTAAAATTCAATCGTTAATTGAGACTTCATTATTAAAATTTGTAACCGTTTAAATTAGCCGCTAGGGCCGGTTACATAACATCGTAAAATTTAAGCGTTAATTGTGAGTTAATTGATATTCAACCGAATTGAAGATTTTGAGCAACCCTGATCCCTAGTTACACCTGTTTCGACCGGAAATGTTATTCTTATTAACAAACTGTGCATAATATTTAGGCAGTCAACGATTCCTCACAGGACTCTTTACCTTTCGGTTTATTTACCGCTCTTCGTGTCTCATTTTCTATTTGAACTGCTAGATCCCGATCATACATGTATAGTGAACTCTTGCCTCTCCTGTTCCTTTCTTTGCTGATACCTGCAACGAAGTTTCAAAACAAAAACCTCAATATGGTTTATCACTGTTTGCATGTTTCGTTTGTAACAGTAAGAAGCAATTGTATGTTCTTTTATTATTGTTGAAGTTATTCTAAACTAATATCTGTGCAGTGAAAGTGATTTTGGTAGGTGCTGTTTGGTGTTGTCCACTTTAATCCTTGGAAGATCCTTAAGATACTTTTGGAGTCGTGCGGAAAGTTCATGCCGATTTTTATGGGAAATTTAGAGGTAGTGCATTTAAATTCTCATATTCAATTTAATATTCATTATGTACGTGCTTATTATACGTATGTATACTGCTACGTACTAACTGCCTACCATAATTCTCTATTATGTTACATATTTAATCTGCACAAGTTCCAGCTTTTGCTACTCCGGTATTCACATGTTCGATAACGTACCTACATATCTTGACCAATAACGGTTTGTTCAACCATAAAAATGTTAAAAAACTAATCTTCGTAGTTTTTGTTGACAAACATGTTTTCCGTATATTTCGAGTATCTAGTCCCGATTGGTGCACAATTTTTTATTTCAAATAGGAGCTTCTCGGCGCTCGTAATGGCATAAATCGTATATAAGGGCTCGGTAGCAAGATCGGATTTTTCGTATGTTACAATAGAATGTAGCGATCTTTCATGGATTAATCTAGGTGCGGAATGAATCTCGTGTCAGCTTACTACGGTCTACGTAGGTTCGTGTCGATACCTAGCGAGCATAGATTCGACGGCCTCGATCGGCAATCTACCCAGGCTGCCGCCGTGGCGGGTCCCGGCCGTGAGGCCCTGCCAGTCGCGATCACGATCACGATCACGATCACGTTCGCCACGATCACGATCACGGTCGCACTCTACGTCGCTCAATTCGCGGCTGTCGCTAAACCCGCTTGGCGGCAACAACGTCATGTCTTCCACCGAACTACGCACAACGAGTTCACCGCTTAGAACAATGGCACAAATTATTCAACTAAAATGTAATTGAAAAAATATCCTTATTGTCGCTATGAGGTCTGATCGAGTTTAAACGAATTTATCTGGATCGGGTTGAGATGACTATTCTTCAATAAGGACAACCCTACATTTTGATAATAATCAGGCATGTTGAATTAGAAATTGCTATAGATGAATTCAAAGTTGATATTCTTTACTAATAATCTAAATATTCTAATGATGATAATGAAGTAAAGTTGAACTGAATGAATTGAATGATGAAATGTATGAAATGATATTAATAGAAAAATGTATGCTTATTTTATGGTTCGATCGTAACTGTAATCGTAACTGTTTCCACGGTATTTTACATTTTTCCATTATTAATTCTCGCATCGACATGAGACCGATAGGACCGTGACATGATACGAACATAATCAGGACTGAGTGCTATGTGGAAACAAACAAACCTTGGCTACCTGCGAGTAGACCGGCTCGGCTGTCGGCTCCGTCGTCTCGCAAGTGAGGGTGAACCTTCGTTGTTCGACTCTGTACTAGACTCCACACCCCGTGAGAACACATCTGCAAGAAAAAATAAAAAATTATAAAAATATGATATTCAATAAATTAATTGGACGAGTTAAGAACGTGTACATTACTGCATATCCAAGTACCATAAAGTATAGTATAAAATAAAATAACGACCAGAAATACGAACTTAATCAAGACCGTTGCATGTAAATCTGAATACAATTGTTTAATGATTTTATTATAATACTATATTTGGTTAATTATACTATAAGGATATGTCTAGATACTTTTGAATTCTTCATTTTTAGTAGATAAAGTGAGACGATGAAGTTTACCTCTGCAAGGCTTCACTGGCACTCTGTAACTAGGCCCAGCGCATTCGCCGCAAGGGCTACCGGACGTGTCGCTCCCGGAACCTTGGCGACTGCTGCGCAGCTTGCTCTCCGCTTCCGCGATGCTCGGGAAGTACCGTTGTTTGTGCCACCTTGGCGTTTTAGACCTGAACGTGAAAGAACACCAGAAAGAGGAAGAGAAAAGGGTTTCGGGAACAGGGCATCGGCCTCAAGCAGGGGATTCAAGCAGGAAACGATTCGATTCGCGATCATGCGTTCTATTAATATCGAAAGCAAATAGTTACCTCTCGAAGTCCACGCTTGACCTCTCGTAGTCGATTGTATTTATATCCTCGTTTTCCAAATGGCCGAACGTCTTAAACTGCATCGTGTAATCAAGCGTAGCTGTGGTCACCGAACGATTTTCTCTTCCCGGTACACTGAACGTAGCGTATGGACTTATCTCGTACATTTCTTTAAAAAATTCACTGTCATTTCATATACGAATGAAAGATATATCATAAAATATCTCAATTTCTGTTCTGTTATTAAAATTTTCAGCCCACGACTGGTTTTTTATAATCTCATACGTAATCTTAAACCAGTGAGTATAGAATGTAACATGATCAGAAATTAAGACACTTAAAATGCTACACTAGATTTGAAATATAAAAACGAACCTGATCCGTGATCGTTTGACTTATGATTCTCCTGTTTCACGGGTGAGCTAGTGTAGACCTGATGATTTCTTCTGTTATCACGTTCAGCTGTTGATTTCAGTTGCATGGTAGACATGCAGCTAGATAGATGATGATGCTGCTGATGTTGCTGTTGTTGAACTAAGCCCAGTCCAGATTGCTGATTCTGTTGTTGCCCAGGCAGTATTTCTCCCAAGTAGTTAGCTCTAACAGATGTAAATTATAATTTAATTTTTCTCAACCACGAAAGATAATAAATATTAATTCTTTCTATGTAATGGATATTCGTATACATTTCAAAATTGAATAATCTTTTTAATATTAAACTTAACGGATTAATTTTTATTCAATTTTGATCCTGATACTAATAAAAAAGTTTTCAAACTTCTTTTAACACCTAATATTTAACTAAAAAATTAATTCTCTTGTTTTTTGTTAAGGTAAAAATATTGTAGACAAAGGGGATGCTAGTTAAAAATAAAATCGATACCTTCCACTGCGTTTCAACATAACGTATCCCAAAATTGCGGCCGAGATGATTAGCACGATGGCACAGACGAGAGGTACGACCACGTAAAGCACTTTTTGGTTTGGTATAGCTTTCTTAACGTCGTCTTCCATGATCAAATCGTTTGGAGGACCGATGCTGACGCCGCTCAAAGTGGTCGTTGCAAATTCCATTATTGTTTGCGTGGAACCGGCGTCGTTGTGCGCCGTCAAACGCAAACTGTACCACGAAGCAGTCTTCAAATCTCTTATGACTAAATTCTCGGTAGCGCGACTCGCCACTAAAATCCATGGCTCGGTGTTAACGCGCCTACGATACTCCACGGTGTAATATTGAATTGGGCAACCGCCGTTAGGCCAGGACAAAAGATTCAACGTCACGGAGGTCCCATTTGCGGATATAATGTCTCGCTCTTTCGGTAATAAAGGAGCTGCAAGCAAATTTTTTTTTAATGAAAAAATTTGTAATCGGGGGCCTAAAATCGACTACTGCCGACTCAAGATTTATTGTGTCTATGAAGGGTTTTAAGTGTCAAATTTTTTATTCCAAGTAAGTTTGCACTGTTTAAAATGATGAATTATTTGTTTCAATTCAGACTTGAGGTGATTTGAATATTTTCTCAAATGACAAATTCGAAGTGCTCCAAGTTCTATCACTGATAATTTTTGCAGTTAATTAGTTAATAATTACCAGTTCCTTTTGTCGTGGCGCTGATAAGGGGACTTGGATCTCCCGTGCCCACGCGGTTGTGCGCTGTTAAATGCGCCAAGTACGAGGAACCGCATTTCAAACCGGTTAAAATGAACTCAGTCTGCTCGGGTGACAAGGTAATTTCTTCCCAGCCACCTTGGTCCCTTTTGTAACTTAACACGTAGCCTGACAATTATAATTATATTTAGTAATTAACAAATTTCGCTGTTCTGCTGTATTTTTTTTATGTATACGTACCTTGAATAGTGGCACCGCCGTTACTTGGGTGACTCCATCTAAACCTTATACTATTCGTTGTCGTATATTGAAGCTCTAACATTGGCGCCCTAGGAGGCATCACCACGACTAACGTGTACGTGATTGAGTCGTCACCATATAAATTTTGAGCTGAACACGTATAATTCCCCGCCACTGACTGTTCCAAACCTAATGATTTTGCAATCAGATAATTTTCTAAGCGTTGACTTATACTACTTGCATAGGTGAGGAAAGGTGTGAGATGAAAGCGGAGATCCGAGCCATTATGATGCACAAAGGCGTAATTACATGCAATGATGTTGACTTGTATACTAACTGCGAATATAGAGATGTCCGTCGGCAGTTAATTCATAATGTCTGCCAGTAGAAATTTGATTGTTTCGGTAGGTCCATATCGGACGAGGTGTAGGGTTCCCCACAACTAGGCAGGACAAGGTGATCGAAGATTTAATCGCCCGTCTTAATAATTGCGAGAATGACGCCACTCTAGCTGGAGCTTTGTATTTAATTAAATCTAGTTAGTAATTGGATTAAAGTCAAAAAAAGTTTACAATGTTAAATGATCGAACCTCTAGTATCTGTAATTTGTTTTACTTTGGGGGTTGCCTCTCCTTCGCCGACCCCTGTTGTTGCTGATACCCAGAACTCATACTCTTTTCTAAAAACATTAGTTTTATTTTTTAAGAATATTAAGAATTAGGGTTACAAACAGTCAATTAAACTCTTGATTAAAAATAATATTAATTGGCAGTTAATGTTCAATTGTTTAATAAAATTTTGATAATTAAGATTTTACAATATAACACTCCAATTATTATCGATTAAAATTTAATTAACGCAACAGTTCAAATATTTTCAATCCTCTTAAGAATATGATCTGGTAACATAAGTGGCAATTACCTTTCAACCAAGCCTCGCAACTCCATGGTCAGGGTGTCAGTGGGTGACGCTGGGGGCTCGTATAAAGTGCGTGTATTATGGTTACTAGAGCCAGCTTCTCTGCTATAAACCGTATATTTGGACACGTTCCCGTTCGGCTGCAGGGGCGGTAACCACGAAACTAGTATGCTTTCCGCGGTTAACACTAAAGCTTTGATTCCAGCTGGCGGGCCTGGCACTAAGGTATAACATTGATGCATTACTCTCAATAATTACAAAATTGCCGCATGACATCAAAAGACGATTACCATCTTCCTCGGTTGTACAAAAAATGGGCGGACTTAGGACTCCATCGCCGGCTCCAGTGTAGGCCAGAACTCTAATCGAATAATTCGTATACTTGTACAGAGTGTGTATATAAGTCTCCTCGTTGGAGATCTTCTTCACCTCCCCAACCGTTGATATGTCCACTAAAATAATTTTTAACGTAACATTACGTAAGAGTTATTTTACTGTTGACTGATAAAATTCCTTGAATTCGTTAATTGTTTTACTCACTGTTGTCCGTGGGCACTGGCCGGTAGTAAATTTTATAACCCTGAATGATCCCACCGTGCTGATGAGGCGGCGGGGCGCTCCAGGAAACTTTCACGCTTTGGGAAGACAAAGGTACGCACGTCACCTGCGTCGGTGGAGTTTCCGGTACTGGTATAAATCAATAAAGATGAATCAATTTCATCTAAGGACCGTACGATCGAGACAGACGTGGTAAGAAAGTTTATACGCGTTTACCGCACCTCCTTCCTGAGTTGTTCCAACAATAGGAACGCTCGCCGGGCCACTAGCTATACTATTGAAAGCCCTGATCGATATATCGTACTTGGTGAACTTTCTCAGCCCGGTAAGTTGCACCTTTGTAGTTGCCCATCCGTTCACGGTTAAACTTTTGCTTTGGTTCACACCTGACGTCGAAGATGAATGCTCAGACCATGTCACTATGTAGCCCAGTAGATCTCCGTTACACGATTCCTTCGGGGGCGGCTGTAGATATATCAGCTCATTTTCATATCCGTCGACATTACTATTCATTTTATTATAAATAATTATGTTTGACTTATTATTACCTGCCAACTGACTATAAGCTCCCCAGGGCCAGCTGATTGTACTTTGATGTTTTGGGGTGGCTCGGTAGGTGCTGTTGCGAGTGCAAACATGAATTAATTAATAGGGGAATTACATTGTTTATTAGTATAGCTAAATAAATAACTGATACAGTCAGTACAAAATTGTGCGCATTCGTTCACATTAATATTCGGGCACGCTTAATGTACTTTCATACCTTCTTCTTGAGTTTTGGCAACTACGGGCTCGGTGGGCACGCTCACGTCTATCGAATTTATGGCAAATATGCGAAACGTGTAAGTCACTGCTGGATGAAGTCCGCCCACTAAAGCAACTTCTTGATCGTCGCTTGTAGTCTCGAAAGCAGATAAACCTACGAAATATTTCAATTTACTTCTCCTTAATTGTTGCACTTATGCTTTATTGTAAATGAAATCAAGCTGTTCAACATAAGAATTTAAAATGTAATGACATTTTAACAGCAAAAATTTAGAAGTTTTGCACATTAATGTAATATTTAGTAATTGTTAAAATTGAAATACTTTGTCATTGTTTTTAGTTAAGGGCTCATACAATCTTGATTAAAGTAATTCCTGGCGCTAACAATAGTACGAGATACAAATGAAATCTATTGAAATGAATACAGTGTCTGATCAGTGATCAGATAATTTTCAAATGATGAGTGGTGAGCTTCTATACGATGAACGTAATTACCGTTTCTCGTTGGATGAATGGCGTTGCCGGCGTTCGAGCTTCCGGGGGTGTAACTGACATTGTGCGTTTTCGCGGGGCTCCAATCGTCGGCCAAACCGTGATTCAGCGCCCGATACTGAATAACGTAATTCCGTATCGGACTGTTACCGTCGAAAGCCCTCTTCCACAGTAATCGTATCGATCGCGAGCCGATTTCTATTACCTCCAACGAGGTTGGCGGATCCGGCCTCTCTGTGCAACGCGAAATGAACATAATTAAACAATCATCCCTGATCACCGCGAAACAGATCGGCCCATTCAGATCCAGTAAACGAAACGACCAGACCTTCTATCATCGATACACCACCATTCCATTGTCAAGGAATGGTTGTTGCCAGAAAAATTAATTCAAAATTTGAGGGGTTTGCATTTATAATTTTTAATTAATTAAATCAATAAGTGTTTGAGGTATTGTCTATAGGCAAGAAGACTGACATATTTTATACAAGATAGCACAATTAAAAACTGAAATGTGAATTGAGATCACAGTGTACCTTGTTATCATTGACTGAGATTACCTGCTTCGTTGCATGCATATATACAATATTCTATTGCATCATCAAAATATATTGTGAAATCTATCGAACACAACTTTTCGTAAGTAAAAAATTAGGGAAGTTAAGTTTGCGGTCTAAAATTGATCTGATTTTTTAATAATCACTGTGGCCTAGCAATTATCATAATGGAAAAAACGATATAAATTGCAAGCGTTATAAGAAAATATTGTAATACCTTGAACAGCGAGATAGATTAAGTGCTCGCTTCTCCCATAAGCATTGTCAGCAGTGCATCTGTAAACACCGGAATCTTGACGATCGCTGCTACCAATGGACAACTGCGATTTCAGTCCGTTGTCCGTTTTTATTTGACTGATGCTGAGCCGATGGCTGTTCGTGTCTAAACGTTCGCTGTTGTGCATCCACTGCACCTCTATGGGATTATCCCCGATGACGGTGCAATCCAGCGTCACAGACTCCCCGCGGCGGATCGTCACGTTTTTGCTTTGAAATTCGAATCGCGCCGGCTCTGCAAAGAAACGACAATTTTTTGACAAATATTGGAGAAAAGGATTTGCGTTGCTCTTCTGTACTCCAAATTAAAAGCAGGTAGGTGAAAACTATTTCTCTTCGTTTTAATTTCATTTGGAAATAAAAGAGATTTGTAATGGATAGATGAGTTTTCATTTAAGCGTTTTAACAATAAATACTTTTTATCATTTTAAATCATTCTTCCATGCAAGTGTGCTTTTTTCTCCTTAACATACGACAGTATGATTGATTTATTAGCATAATTCTTATTTGTACTTGTGCTTTGGCTTGTTTGTAGTTTTTCTGTATATCTGCATGGCACATGACATGCGTGTATATATTTAATAGAAAATATATATAACAAACTTATAAAGAACTACACATATATTTAATAATATACTAAATGCTATTTTATGTAAGCTTTATTTTTATTGACAACTCACCGTGAACGGAGACATAGATCACTTTGCTGAGACCGGATCCAATGCCATTATTCGCTCGACACAAGTAGTGGCCCTCATCCTGTGGACCAGCAGAGGCCGTCCACAGAGATCCATTGGGTAGAATGGTCAATCTGCCATCAGATCCGTCCACCAGGGGCTGATAATCGTTTGAACTTCTTCCTCTGGCACGCAGCCACGTGACGCGCGGCGGTGGGAAACCCTTAGCCTCGCAGTGAACGTTGAGAGGGTTGCCCAAGAGGGTGGCCACATCTCGCGGCTCGTAGATCCACTGCGGCGGGACTTTCACCAATAGTTCCGCCGTGTGGTTCACTTTGGCTGCGGTGTTCGTCGCCACGCAGGTATAGTTGCCACTGTGCCGGGAAGAGAGCTCCTTGAACACCAGCAGACTGAAGAATTCGGCCACCCTTTCCTCAATCTGAGATCAATAGAACATATATCACTTAACGTTTGGTGCAAATGGGCACATCATAAACAGATTCCTGTTTCACATGCAAAATAAAACTTAATTAGAAAAATACTTAATTTAAAAAATCTCTGGATGGATAATCCAGATCGCAGTTTCTTTTAGCAAAATTGTTTTACACGTTTTTGCATGTTTCAAATGCATTGTTTAATAAAATTCGCAGTGTAATTATGTAGTATGATAGAAACATACACGCAGGGATGAAGGCAACGGTTCGCCGTCTTTCAGCCAGGAGAAATAAATTGGAAGATCACCAGAAGTGACAGTGCACGTCACTTGGGCGCGGCTACCTTCCTGAAGATTCGGCGGAAAGCTGAACGGGCTCATGACGGGCGGACCTGAAATTTATTAATTAGAGTTTCGATACGAATGTCACTTATTAACTGAAACGAATTTCTCTTCGTATTTATGAGTTTACGTGCTAGTTGAGTTTTCTTGCCCGAACATTGCGACAGATGAGAAAAAGTTTAGTGGCAAGACGAATTCT
Organism: Ceratina australensis; assembly: GCA_004307685.1. Classification (NCBI taxonomy): domain Eukaryota; kingdom Metazoa; phylum Arthropoda; class Insecta; order Hymenoptera; family Apidae; genus Ceratina; species Ceratina australensis. Next base: position 649,390 of record SHCU01000003.1, read on the forward strand.
TCCCGGCGCGCAATTTACGTCTTTCGTCCAGACTTTTCAACCGTCAGGGCAAACAAGGATAGAAAAACTCGTTTCTCGTTAAAGCGAGTGTACTATAATTTCACGGAAACGCGATTTTGTTGAGTGCAACGAATAACACAAACGTGGATGTACATACTTTACGTGTAGCTATCTCAATGTTTCGTCTTTAATTCGGAATATACACTTCAATACTTTCGTACTAAAATAATTATTTTAGTACGAATTAATAACGTTATACAACAGTTATTAATGATATACGAAATGCTCACTGCTGACGGTTAATAAAATGTCCCTGCTTGCCGTTTCCCCGGATCTCGCACGGACCATGCACGTGTACGTCCCAGCATCGTTTGGATCGACGTTAGCTATGGAAAGATGACCCTCGCTATCAACTCGATGCCTTATATCGAGAGGTAGTGCGACTACTCCTCGAGACCATTCAACGGACGTGATAGGATATCCCGAATAGGGACAAGCGATGGTAGTATCGATGCCGGCTATCGCGCGAACTGGTCCTATCGATCGGATGTATGGTGGACCTGAAATTATCAATCGCCCCAAAACGTCTTTCGCTTATCTGCAATTGAAATACTGGCCAATATCGAACATTTCATCAATAGAAGCAGCCGATTTTCTCATCATTATAAATATATTTGCCATTAATTTATTGCTTAATACGTTCATGTTTTAACATTGCAATTATCATTTACAGTTTCTTAAATATCCATTTCAGAACACACATTGGTTGTGAATTTTTCTTTTCATTTAATTTATAATTCCACTTACCATATATGTTCAACCTAGCTTTATGTTCGACTGTAGCCAGAGTATTAGCCGCGACACAGGCGTAGAGACCGCCGTCCTCGGTGCCAGCCGATGATATGTTCAAGTGACTGATCACGTCCCCGGACTGATCGACGTACTGCCCTATCGCGTACCTGCATCGGTGCATTGTGTTCGGTTAAGAAGGAGCAAGGAGAAGGGAGTATTGATCAGTGAGGATCTAGATGCGCACCTGTGCCCGGAGACGATCTCGCTTAGAGGCTCTCCGTCCAACAGCCAAGTGAACGACGGCGGTGGTGATCCTGTCGCCGAGCACCTCAAGGATACTGGAGGACCCGGCCGCAGTGCTTGTTCAATGAACGTGTACTGCAGCTCCGGCACCGTGTCTGACAGATCGAAATCAGTCTTAAGTGCTGGCTCGATTCAACTATTTGTGAAACTTTATCGTTTAAGCAACGTGATAGCTTTTAATATTTCGTATGCTTTTCATATTCTTTATTGTATTTGCTCTATAAATGTCCTCACCGATGATAATGATTTTATTTTGATTATTTTGGATTAGAATAAAATGTTTGTTGGATCTAAACACTACATATATAAAAGAGCTTCCAGGCTGATAGATTCATCAATTCCTAGCAAACACTGTTATATAGATTTCTTTACAATTGTAGTACATAAAGATAGGACAACTATTATTTCTTTGCAAAGAGATAATTCAGTAAAATCGTTTTTTACTAAATCATAGAAACTATTATAGGTAAAGCCGCAACAGGGAACGATAGTTATTAACATTCCTTCAAGTCATTTAATATCTTACAGTATAAAACCAATCAGCTATTGGTTACAGTAGTACCGATGAGAATGTATAAGACGAGGTAGTCAAAACCGATAGGCAATTTCGATTAACGATTGATCGTGATACCTCCGAGTTTCAATTCCGCGGTGGCCTGGGCGTTCTCCTTGTCGCTTCTAACCAGGCACTGGTACATCCCCTTGTCTTTCCGACCGACCGAAGCTATTACGAGCACCAGAGGTACCACTAATCTGATCCTAGGGTCCTGGACGGTCAATACTGGCACACCGTCGTGTATCCACTCGACGCTCTCGACCGGATAACCCTCCACCGTGCAATTCATAGTGGCCGACTCTCCGGAATTGATGGTCTGTAAATACCGGGAAACGGTTAACGATTCGTGCTCGAAAGTTAATGCCCGTGGCACCGCGATTTACGCAGCGCAACGCGTGATCCTTGTCGCTCTCTGCCCCCCGCGCGGCCTATCGTTCCACTCGGAGTTGCCAGCGATTGGAATGCCTTTCTGTTTGCAAATTTTAATCGATATTCCATGAAAAGGCGGTAAAAGCTGATGTGGAATTAAGAGCTTTTCATTTGGTAATTAAAAACTGAGCTGTTTGCAGACGAATTGAAAAAAGATCCAAGAGGAAATAAAAGTTCAATACGTTATTTTAATAAATTATTCTGTATTTCTTATCAGACGTGATAGATGAAAGATAAAAATGTTCTATGAACTGAGAATAATATGGTAAATATATATATATGAATTAAAAGAGTTTCACATGATTGTGTACATTAATGTTACTTATTTCTATAAATATAAGTAGGTCGAAAATTTCGGAAAGATTCATTGGCACGCTTAAAAATTCGGCGAAGCTTTCGTTTAATCGCATGAGTAGAAACATTATAGTTTAATATGAGATTACAAGAAACGTATCACCTGAACGCGAGGCTGTATTCTGGCGTTAAGTTTGGACGTGACCGACAGGTGTGTTTCCGCCCGTTGCTCGCCTAGGCGGTTCTTGGCTCGACAAATGTATCTGCCCGCGTCCTGGGCGTCCACGCGCCGAATTTGCATCAAATCACCCCAGAGCTGAATGCGTCCGAACGATTCAACCGGTATCGAATGACCTATAACAGCAGGATACTCGCTTTAACGCCAGCAATATCGCGTATTATGTTCTGATCACTTTCACCATTCATTAATAAAATACGGAACTGGAATTGAATTTACACATTTACTTCATTTTATTCTTTATCCATTATTATGAATATATTAGATGAAGTAAAAAGTTCTGAGATTTCGCTTTAAATAAAGCGGAAAAACACTCAGAACTTTTTACTTCACCTAATATTTTGATTTTGTTAATATTTTTCTGTGTCGAAGATGCATCAATTAGAGTGAATTTAGTTAGATCATGCGGTAAACAATCTTCTAATTAAACCAACCGTTAACATCGCGATACCAAGTAAATTGCGGGGGTGGGCTACCCTGGGCTGAGCAAGTTAGATGAACGTCCGTCCCGCTTTCCGCTGAGATGGCGATCTGAGACCACTGCATCAGCCTCGGTGGCATATTCTCCGTTGGTTCTACAAATCGAATGTCGTATGTTTCGTACCGTTCGTTTCATAATCAAGCCTTTGCACGCACAATAGGGAGACTCTCACCGCAGTGCATTGAGCTCTACTACTTAGAGCGTGAGCTCCATTAAGTGAAGTATGAAACGCTGTAAGGCACAGTAAAATTTGCTTGCCTGTGACTGTTAATGTTGCAGCCTCGCTTCTTCTCCTTTCACCGGTTAACGCGTGAAAAGTTAAACACGAATACGTCGCTCTGCCGTCTTCCGGCCTGGTTGCCCTGATGTGAAGATCGCCCTGAGAAGTCACCACAAATCTTCCACCTGGAAATTTGCAATTTGTTTCTCAATACTGAAATCCAGATTTAATAATTTATTGATGTAAACTAGTAGTAGTATCACGTGCAAAACGACTAAAATAGAGAGGTTTTTTTTCGTTTTATCAGTGTTTCGCGGTTCCGTCAGGATTTCCAGCAATTTTAATTGCGAATGATTGGTTTTAATTGTGAATATGATTTATCGCTCAACGTTTCGCGAATAAAAATGGAATTACATCGCAACAAAGCGTTACGCAATACATCAGCGAGCGACGTTGATCCGTGGTATTCGACGATCCGTGGTCGTGCGACCGCTACGTTTCAAATAATCCCTTTGAAATAGCTTTACAAAGCCGTGCTACTTCCCTGTACAATATCATTTAATTCGTTATTCGATTTCACGCTTTTTTAGTTCGGCCCGAACGAGGGGATATCATTCTTCAGCGCACCCATTTTGCACTGCTCCTTTGTTTAAGCTATATAAATATATTCCATAGATAAATATGCTCCTCGACTGTAATATATATCTGACCTTTCTTTTTCATGGAAAAACCAAATCGAGTCAAAAATGTCGTGTAAAAAGAATTATGCAAGCATTAATTGAAAAAGGAAATTTCAGGTGTGCTTCATTTTCTCTTCTTTAAAAGAAATCTTGTTAATAAATATGTGAACACTTTTCCTAGATATGAAATGACATGGAAAAATGCGATTACTAACAAATTGTTCATCTCAAATAATAATTTTCATTGCCGCATCTCGCTTGGTGCTATAATCTGAAAATCGTTCGTCTTTTATTTTATGAAAAAGACAAAAGGGAAGTCGAGATCGGATTAGAATCCTACCCCTTTGAGGCGGAAAGCGGATTTGGGCGAAGGTGGAAAACAAAAGCGCGTTATAACTCGGATTTCAGAGGCGAAAATAATGCGATACCCTCCCGATATTTTTACCCGGAACCCAATCCACGCGAGAGGTTATGCAAAATCCCAGGCATCTGTCGATGAAATCCCCGCGGCTCGACGGCGCGACGCGACGCACCGTCAGCCGTGAAATTTTCAATTTAGTTCGAGCCAGCCGGACCCGAACGGCTATCTCTATTTCCCTTCGACTATCCCACGTTTCCTTTCAAGATCCCGACGAGATTTCGTCTAAGCCCTCACCATTTTTTCAAGTTCTTCTGAAAAATAACTTCCTAAAAATTTATCATTTTAAATTTTATCATAAGATTTGCCTTATGGTATTATATTGTTACTATGTTTAATCGAGATGGTCTCTGATGGTTGATTTCAAACATTTGTTCAATTTTTTATAAATGTTTCTTGTGTCGATAAAAAATAGGAGATTATGAAATAAATACAAACGAATAGAATATGAAATACAATGTATCATAAAATTGAGCGCTGTTTCTAACAATAAGATATTATGTATTAAAATGGTAGGAGCAATGCGAAAACCCCAGACGAAATTGCGAGAGAGCGGTAATGGGTGTACCGCGACGTTAATTTCCTTCTTGCGAGAAATGCGACGACGTTGGGAGAAAAGTGCTGAGTGGATCGCGTATCCCGTTGTTTCGCCTGATGTTTGAGACAAAGACACGAGGGAAAGGAGGATGGAATGTCCTTCTCGAAGAAAATGAAAATACGCCCTCGAGACGAAAGACATTTGACGCGAGGAGTCCGATGTCGCTCGAAAGAAAACTTCAAAAAGAATCGATGAACCTCTCCTTTCTCTTTTTCTCTCCCTCTCACCCTATCTGCTGAGATTCGAAGATGTGTCAGACTTTCTGATATCGGAGATAAAGCGTGGAAAGAGTTTTCGCAGATCTGGGAGTTCGTTTGTTGGACTGGATCTATGTGGAGGGCTTCTTTAGAAATGGACCTGTACGTATAACTAGCTTCCATTTTAGACAAGCTCTTTCCAATCCGTATAAAGCTGCATCAATTCCTTCGAATTTAATAATTTTACTTCATCATTTTTATAATAATTCGCGATTGTAAATTCTCTTAAGAAATATTTTATAAAGAATATACAGAGTGTAAACCTACAGGTGGTCAACTTCTTTTTTAAGATAATTTTTCTCGGAATCTAATGCATAGAAAATTCTGAAAACCTGGGTAAATGCATTACTATATGAATAGAATATATGAGCATATTTTCAACCTCATCGGTAAACCTTCAATTTTTGCGAAATTTTGAAGGTAATGTAAATTTTCACGATTTTTTCAAGTTGCTGTTTCTCGGAATCTAATGCATAGAAAAATCTGAAACCCTGGGCAAATGTTCCACTATATGAGGAGAATATCTGAGCATAATTTCATCCCGATCTGCAGACTTTCAATTTTTGCCAAATTTTGAAGGGGTACCCCTTCAGATTTTTTCACATTTTCGCAAAAATTGAAAGTTGGCCGATGGGGTTGAAATTATGCTCAGATATGCTCTTCATATAGTAGTACATTTACCCAGGTTTTCAGATTTTTCTATACATTAAATCTCGAGAAATAGCAATTTAAAAAAAATTTGGCCACCTGTAGGTTTACACCTTGTAGACAGAAATATACGTATATGCATCGGACTAAATATCCTGGATATAATAGTATGTGTATAATCTGACGTTTATTATTTTACCGTATAAGCAAATAATTTGTACGTGCATGATTATATTCTTAATTCGAGTTTTGAACATTCGTTCACGTTCCCTTCCAGGCAGCGTGTTTATTACCACAATCGCGCTTCTTAACCAAGTTCTTATTTCCCGTTTCTGTTACTGCATCAAATAATGTATCCACACACGTATCCGTTCCGAACCTGGCGAAGAAACAGGAAATAAGGCTGCTAGCCAGTTACGGGAGGAGGTGGTGGATGCCACGAAAGGAGCAATTTAATATCGTGTTCCCCGGTCGGAATAAAAATACGGAGATAAATAGCCCGTAACTTTGAACGCGACGAGCTTACGCTGAACCGGAAGCTAGACTACATCGTCGAACGATACGTGAGCATCCGTGTGGATGCGAACGTTCATTTCGTGAAACGCGATGTTTATTGCCGAGCCAGGCGAATTTTATTCAAACAAAGCTGAAGGAATGTCAGACTTTTGTATTATATTACGCAGAAATCGTACACATATTTCCAGCATTCCTTAAAATCCATGTCAAATGCTTTGTAATAATATTTTTCTAAATATAAATTTTCCTAAGAAATAAAAAGTGAAGAATTATATTTATACGATTGTAGAACTGTATTTGTTGTTTCATTTAGAAATTAGTAATTTCTCTTCTATAATTTTGTATGTAATTTTAAACCAGAGAATAAATATTGTAATGTGAACAGAAATTGGGACATTTATTTACTTCGGATGCTTTCTTTATATAAATATGAATTGTATTAAGATATTTTTAACATTTAACCAAATGCAGATCAATATTAATAATTGACATGAATTATACAATGTTGAAACATTTTTTCTGCTTGATCATTCATACCATAAGCTGTGCACGTTTGATTACTTGGTCTTTTTAAAGCAGGTTTCTTTGACGAAGGTAACGCGACCGTAATAAAACGGATGTGACTAGTGGGTATATTTGCTGGAAACGATTTTATCGTCTCCCCTCCGCAGCGCCTGCTCGGTTATCGATTTTGTAGGACACAGGAAAATGGAAAAGGGACTATGAAATATTGGCAAATGTTTAAACATTCCATAGACTGCATGTATGTACGTTCCGTGAAACAAATGCCTCTTGGAAATACCGTTCCACAGTCCTTTCTCCAATCGACGATACCGCGTTTCACGTGTCAATTCCCTCTGTCATACAATTCACTACGAATCGACGTTTCCCTCGAACGGATTCATCTCGCTCATATTATACACGCATTTCAAATACCGAATGCAATTTTGTAATACATATATATCTATTTTCTACACTACATCGAGCCGCATTAAATTCCGTTCTAATTATCCGGTTCAGTCGGTACAACGTATGCCCCATCGTAAAAAAGTATAAAACAGTAAAGCATCGTATTAAAATATAAGACTACTATTATTTAAGTAATTTCATACGTTAATTTCTTCAAAAGCCCCGAGCGTTTAGCTTATGACATTCATTCCGTGCTTGTAATTCATAGGCGTCCACCGTGGACTGAAACGAGGTTAGTAGAGGGTGCAAAACATCCGTACGTACAATCCCGATCTCGCGATACGAGCCACCCTGGAGCCACCCTGGAGCCACCCTTGGGTGTACGCGCTAACGGGCCGCTTCAGCTCGTCCTGTACACGCTCAGCCATTCATGTCCCATACATATTTATGCCGGACGGCTGCACGTAACAGGTACCCTCCGCTGCCCGCAACCGCGCGCGAGCGTGTGCGCCAACTGCGGGATATCAGGGCGAGCATCACGTCGTATGTCGACCGGCGATACGTTTGTTTCGTAACCGAGCCGGGGCCAGCACATTGTGCATGCCGCGCGTCGCGCGGAAGCACCTGCGCGTCTCCTACTCCGTCATCGCGACGCCTGTTATCAGCGACGCGCTATCCTGAACCCAAGAACGGAGGCGGAAGGCCACGCGTATCGCGACGACGCGAGACGTGCCAAAGTCGTTAACACGTTCGCTGTTAACGGCGTAAAAGACATGAGCATCGTGGTGCGATTGAATTTGCGAGATTCTAAAAGTTAGTAGTATGCGATATTATTTTGGTTATGAGTATTAATAAATTTTTGTTTGTTTGTTTGTTTATTCCGATTTGCCCGGCAAATTACACGCAGGCAGGCTCTTAGACCGTGTCTGTTTAGCCCAGCAGAAGGTTTTACATCTTCTCACCCTATTCTTATACCCCCGGAGAGGACTTAGCCGAAGCCTAAGCCTATGGGGTCAGCGTATTCTGGAACCTGTTC
>SHCU01000003.1:664747-674950 GCA_004307685.1 Ceratina australensis
CACAAATAGAATATTGATTAATCTTAGGCAAGCGTTTTTTTTTGTATGTTTTCAAATTTTTATTCAATTTTTGACTAAATGCATGAGATTATACATGACGTAAAAAATTTGTTATATTTCTAACAACATATTTTCAATGTAAGCTACAAGTAATAGAAACGAATTTGATTAGTGAGCAAAAATGATCAACAAAAATTCTTGTCTTTAACATAAGCTTACATGAGTGTATCAATTGTTACTCGAGGCTATTCAGGTGACGAGCAGTGTATAATTTATTTGAAAGGAGAGCGCTGTTTTCATAGTTTCGATCAGAACTCGATTTTAATCGTACATCATCAGATTTGAAACAGCTGCGAGAGACATTGCTTTCGCCCATAAGTATTTATATAAATCCGCTTGGAGGATTGCGAATTTTTCACGCGATAGGCCGACAACGTTGTTTACTGACGCGTTCTCATTCGAGTGCTATAAATCATGCGGACGAACGACGGTGACATCCGTTCGCGATCCTACGCGACGTGGGAAAAATCGACGTAAAACGCTCGTCGTCTCGGGGAAGACGCCATTACGCTCGCCTCGACTTCTCTACGTTTTAAATCGGTGACGATAATGGATCGAAGCCGCTGTATCTCTCTCTCACTCTAGCGCATTCGAATCTCCAGGAGAATTGGAATCGCGCCACTTTCGGCTCGACTCGTTTCCTCCGGGACGAGGTTTCCTTCGAGGAGAGCGTCGGAGTTACAAAATAGCGCATTAGAGAAGATTCGTGGCCTGCTCCTCTGACAATTCCGTCTTACCTCATCCGGTTTGAATCTTTTTATCACTTTCGAGATTGATTTAAAGCCATTACTGTCACGTTGTGCACAGTTACATACGTATCACTATCTATGTCGTCTGTTAACAGATTCTTTACGTTTTAGAATTTTTGATAGTATAGTATACAGTTTATACTGACTGGATACTTCCTCTATAATTTTATACACACAAATAATCTTAAACCACCGAATAAAAATTACGACTTTTGGCTCATGTTTTTTGCTAATTTTCTAATACGAGCAGGTATATACTTATTGTTAGTTTTACATTACATATGTTACGTGGTAGTCATTATAATTGACTATCTATTCTCATGTAAAAGTATTTTATAAAGTCTACTCTTCTCATCTCCTTTAATATTGATACATATTTCAGTTATGTCGTACACTCTTACGACAGTAACAGTAAAATGTAACATACATGTTCGTAACAATATCTCATACTTAAATGATTCATCGTTGATTTATTCCTTACACAGATTAGTATTTGATTAAATAATATAACTCAATTATTGCTGAAGTGCAACAAGATTTTATTTGTAAAATTAGTTATTTACCGCAGGTTTTCTGTGTACATAAATCCATGATCTACAATTGCTATAGTTTTCTAAGCTAGTGGGAAAAGAATGGAACGTTTGTCGCGGTAAATTCACCGCCGGAGATAAGATTAGCGTCGCATCCGGAAATTCATTTTCAGCTCGAGCAGTTCCGTCGCTGCTCCATTTATTCCCAGATCTGACAGCCCTGGCTACGATATTGCTCTTAATAGCACTGTCAAGCCGGGGCGTCACGCCGTTACGCGTCTCATTTCAGAGAGACGATTTAAGTATTGAACGTAACGCGTTTAAATTTGCTCCCGTGAGAATATTTGACTGCTGATCTTTCCTGCACCTCCGTCCAATTTATTTAAACATTTATTTTTGTTCCCAGTTAAATATTTGAATCGCATCGCTTTAAATGTATAATTTTGTCGCAATATTCCCGAAATTATTGTTCGATGTTAATCTCGCAAATATTTAACGGTCAAGTAATTCTATCTTACTACGTGGAAATTTCTATAGGATTATTCTATTACTACGACGTGTAAAAAAAGAGTGTCGGCGAACGTAAACGAGGGAAACGAAATTGAGAAGCTGGAAGACGAACATTATCGGGACTGCGATAACGTTGCTAAATTGAACAGAAAATGAGAGGGAAATCTTCGGTCTTCCGCTTTAAACCCGCCTGATGATTACACTAGCTTCTTTCATAGCTATTAAAGATCATTCTTAATCATCGAAATGTGAAAATCAGGATTGAAATAGTATATGAATTTTATTTACATAAAATTATATAAAAGGGCAGCTTTTTTTTGTCTGTTAGTCAAAATATAATAAATGGATGTATGTATTTATATCGAAATCTAGATAGCAATTTTTTTTATACAATTCGAAATAATATAAGGTATATTTATTTCTAAAATAGGAAATGTTATTATGAACAATGGAAATATTAGGTTGGAGAAAAAGAAATCCATTATTTTGATGTTTATTGTAAATTTTCACGATTTTTTCAAGTTGCTGTTTCTCGAGAATTAATGTATAGAAAAATCTGAAACCCTGGACAAATGTTCCACTATATGAGGAGAATATCTGAGCATAATTTCAAACCGATCGGCCAACTTTCATTTTTTGCCAAATTTTGAAGGTAATGTAAATTTTCATGATTTTTTCAAGTTGCTGTTTCTCGGGATCTAATGTATAGAAAAATAAGAAACCCTGGGTAAATGTTCTACTATATGAGGAGAATATCTGAGCATACTTTCAACCCGATCGGCTAACTTTCAATTTTTGCGAAATTTTGAAGGGATACCCCTGTAAATTTTCATGATTTTTTCAAGTTGCTGTTTCTCGGGATCTAATGTATAGAAAAATAAGAAACCCTGGGTTAATGTTCTACTATATGAGGAGAATATCTGAGCATACTTTCAACCCGATCGGCTAACTTTCAATTTTTGCGAAATTTTGAAGGGATACCCCTGTAAATTTTCATGATTTTTTCAAGTTGCTGTTTCTCGGGATCTAATGTATAGAAAAATAAGAAACCCTGGGTTAATGTTCTACTATATGAGGAGAATATCTAAGCATATTTTCGACCCGATCGGCCAACTTTTAATTTTTGCGAAAATTCACAGAAAATTCACAAAATTCACCCCTTTAAAATTTGGCAAAAATTGAAAGTTGCCCGATCGCGTTGAAAGTATGTTCACATGTTCTCCTCTAATAGAAACACATTCACGCAGGATTACAGCACTCTCCATCCATTAGATTCCGAAATAACCGAAATATTCTGAAAAGATTAAAAGTGTGCAGATCGGGTCGAAATTATGTTCACATATTGGGTTCATATAGTAGTACATGTACCCATAATTCCAGCCTTCTAGCTACGTTGGATCCCGAGATACAACGACTTTTCGAAAATCGAAAAAATCCAAGGGGTACCCCTTTAGATTTTTTAAAAATTGGGCGAAAATTGTAGGGTCGCCGATCGGGTTGAAAATATGGTCAGACAGTCTCCTCATATAGTAGAACATTCACCCAAGGTTTCAGATTTTTCTATACGTTAGATCCCGAGAAACAGTAATTTAAAAAAATCGTGAAACAATAAACATCAAAATAATGGATTTCTTTTTCCCCAACCTAATATAGTATAATTGCTAAACATATGGCGGATAAATAAATAGATTATATTTATAAATCATTAGGATCTGTAATGTATTCATCAATGATTACACTCGAAGAACAAAACAAGAGCGAAAAAATTGCAGAAGAAATATCACGCACTTGAACGAAAGGGTAGGATCAGAACTATAAATGGGTGAAGTTCGAGTCGAGGAGAGATGTGAAAAATTAGGAAGCCACTTGGAGGAGGACGGGGGGGCCGTTATCGGGTCTACCAAATACCTGGATGACGATCAAATTCCCAGTAAAAGCTGGAGGTGGGAGGAATGAAAACGAAACGAAACGTGCAAACGAGGCCAATATGCGCAGATCTCCAGCGAACCGGGCAACGATATTTTCCGTGGATTCGCAGCGAACCTCTACCCGGGATTAAGTTTCTTTTCGATTCACGTTTTCCCTCCCGATATCGTGTCGCCCTCCGCAGATTCCGCTATGCTAGATTGGCATAATCTGGTGAGGACAGATGTATCATACCTCCGCCTCGCGGGAAGAACCCTCGAACATTTTTCTTCAACTCTTTATATTGTACAATAACCAAATTTTATTAACAAGTCGAATGTCATTTGCCAAATAAATCTTTCTATTTAATTGAGCAAAATCATGTATAAATATTGGTCTCAGTAATATGGTTAGCCCCAGATTCTGTGTGAACTACATAAAAATATTCTTGTATCTAGAATTTTACTAAATTACTTGTTTAATTTCAGAATTTCTTTCGTTCTTTTTCCAGAAGAGAGTTTTAGGGCTTTTTAATATTCTTTTAATATGGCTTTCATTAACGCTTATAGAATCTCTATATTATACCAATAAAAAATTGCGGAATCAATTATTGAACTTAGAGTTACATCAGCCATCGAATCAATTAATGGAGTAATTGTCTTTCATTTATTTGTCCAATTCTCCATCATCCTTTATTTGTTTTACAACCCATCTTCCAATTCGTTCCGGAATCAATTAGCTACTCGGCCCGTTTTCCTTTCACTTCGCACAGTCGGAGGTCATCATCGGAAGTGGCGGCTGGGCACGAAAGCGCTTCCTACCTCGCGAGAATTCCGAGAGCAAGGTGGCGGACGCAGAACAAAAAAGGAAAAAAAAGAGAGGAAAGAGCGGAGAAAGAGGAACGGCTCCCCTTTTTTTAACAGACAATGCCGCTCTCCTCGGGAATAAGTCCTTTGGCCGACGACGAGGGTTGAGCCGATGTCATTTCAGATAAATTCCTCATCGCTTTTCACCGAGGCCTAAGTCTCTCCTCGCCTCTCTTTTCTCGGTATCACTCGCCTTTCACTCATGGCGATATCGTGCACCCAAAGAGGGAATCAGCTTGTTTCCCGTCTTTTTAATCGAGTATTCCCTCTCGGATTCACGAGAACTAATGTTATCCTCATTCTTGGACGTTTCTAACTTTATCAGTTACGAAATCGTGACAGAGAATCTAGTTTTCGACATTTTCTATTGTGTGTCTCAATGTCCTCCATAATAAAACATATTAAAAATACTACTTCTAAGATCTCATAATTTATATGTTTCAAAAATAAATTAATCTTAACGCATACAAAATGAATTACTGATTACTGAGCATTCGGTTATGTTTTAGATAAATCAGCAACCATTTTTATTGAATACATTTAAATGAAACCAACTAAGATTCTATCGCTTCATTTAGCTCATGAAACCATCCAATCTGAAACTATGTATTCCGGTTTTATGAATTTAGAGGACCTTGAACTCGGTTTTACGGTAGGGGCATTTCACGAGAGATCTACGCTCCGATTCTACGGGAAACGATAATTAACGCTCGCTTATCTGCTGCGTAACGAAACGCAAACTGCACAACGAATAGCATCACCCTCCCGACGACCAATTAACCGTCTCTCATTCACGATATCCGCGTCGGATCTGACCCCGGGTGAGTCGCGAACCGGTCGTCGAGTGTCCGGGCATCGCGCCGAATGCAACGTAAACGTGAAACACGAAAGGGAAACGTTGAAAGGGCGTCGTGTTGAAAGGCATTCGAGTCCGAGAAAAGGAGGCACGGAATTGCGAGTTGCAGTCCTACCCTTCCTCTGCGGAGTGACGAGGGAGGAAGAGAGAGAGAGAGAGAGAGAGAGAGAGGAAGATTGGATGAAGACAAGACGGGGAGATATCACTATCGAGACAAGAAGCGAGAAACGAGCCGACGACGACGACGAGCGACGGTGTATGCGCGCGCGGCACCGAGGGAAAACGGGCCGAGTTTAACCAAGAATCGTAACGGGGAAAAGAAAAAAAGAAACGGCAGTGGGGATGAAATCCTGCTGAATGCCGGGTCACTCGTTTAAATAATTAAACGCGTAATTACCGCCGCGCCGGCTGGAACACATTTTAATGAACGGGGCCTCTCCCCACCTCTTCAAACTCTCGCTCCCATGTTTTTCTTTCCGCTTGCGAGAAGTCGTGGAACCTGGTGGACATTTTCGTGGGTACACTCATCCTCACAACCCGTTGATACCGTGAACCTAACAGATTATTATTATTGAATTTTTAAGGTTGCATCGATTTCAAAAGTCGAAGTCGAAATTCTTAAGAAGATAACACGAAAGGAGAGGGTAGGGAATGATGAGAGAAAAAAAGGAAGTAGCTTAGACAGATATGCGAATTAAGCAAAGATGCAACAGAATAGAAGACAGCTGTTATACAAATATATATTAGTTATTTATATCAAATATTATGTTGTATAAAGATAATTATTGTATGTGTATATTGTAAACATTTTATCAATAAATGTTCCACCCTTTTTGAGGCCGGAGGGCATTAAATATATGATTACTACTATTACTGCTATTAATGGGTTATTAAATACAATGAAATTCTGTTAACTGAAGGAATCTGATAATTATAATTTCATTTTTGTTACTCATTTAATTGGACGAGTTTTACATAAGTACTATTATTGAATTGGCTAACATCTGGTTTGAGATTTAAAAAAGTTATTACTTATGGACGTGGGTGTACCGTGGGTTTCTGGAACAGGGGTGAGAAGGTGATACCAAGCGAGTTGGAGTGGTTGATAACGAGCAGGTTTCTTTACACGAATCTTCTTTGGGTATTGCTGAAGAAAGATTCGTCGAAACTTGGAGAGATTATCGATAAAGATTGAGAGAGAGATATCGGACAGCAGCTTGTTAACGAGAAACTCGCAGTAAGTCCGGTGTAACGAGGTTTAATTAACGCCGCGCGTTTCATAGATCCAAGTCCTATGATCGTTCGGCCTCCGCCTCCTCCTTGTCGTCGTCGTCGTCGTCGTCTTCTTCACGGTTTTTCCTCTTTTCTTGGCTAGCCGGTAATTACGTTTCAGAAGAGAGAGAAAGAGAGAGAGAGAGGAAAGTCGCGTCGTTTATTAGTCGGGAAACTTGTTACCGCGCGGTACTAGCTCAGTCCGTGGAAAATGCCGAGTTTTGCCAAGCAAAAGGCTGACTTTGCCAGCTAAATTTCCCGGAAATGCTTGGCAAATTGACGGTAATTCGATCGTTATTGTTGTATCTTTGACTCTGCTAAAGCGACACCCTCAACTGATTTTAAATTGAAAATTCTTTGTACCATTTGTGATTATAAATACACGAATAGTTTCATCGAGCTTTCGTATACGAAGAACTCGACCGAAAATTTAAGAACCGTGATTATCATATAACGTGATAATTATTTAAACGTTCCTTTTCACAGAAATTTTCTTGTAAAGTGGCAATATGGAACTTGTATTCTACTGANCATCGAGCTTTCGTATACGAAGAACTCGACCGAAAATTTAACGTGATAATTATTTAAATGTTTCTTTTCACAGAAATTTTCTTGTAAAGTGGCAATATGGAACTTGTATTCTACTGATCAGGCTTTGATTGAATCCCTTCGCGATTCCCCTGTCCTGCGATTCAATACGTAACAAGAAGTAACCGGAAGACATACAAGTTTGAGAACTCTGACCGTATTCGAAGCAAACGTATGGTCGCGAGGAGTCGAATTCTTGCCGGGTAGTTGTTTTTTTTTACCGTTCGATTTCAATTGGTGGCAGCGCATCGAGCGAAACTTTCGTTCCGGCAGTTTGGCGAATGACTCGACGAAAAGCGGGAAGAAGAATTTTCTGTTAACCCCGCTGACGGGCCAGCGACTTACGAACTTCCGCCGGACGAAAAACCGACCCAATCGATACACACCGTCTCGAGAACTTCGCCCCCCGAATTTACTGTCGCCTGCATTCTTCCTCGCCTCCCCCTATCGAATCGACTTTCCGTGAAAAATGTTTCCGGGTACTCTATCTGCCCCGTGTTAAGAAGTTACATAAGTAAAGTACAAGAATAGAAAACGTTCGATCGCTGTTGTCGAGTAGTCTACAAGTGAATCGTACAATCTTAAGCAACACGCGTAGTAATTACATGAATTCTATCTTTACGTCATTAATTGTGAACAGTATATAACTTGAACGTTCCTCCTTACGGAAGTTAAGCCTGTCATGTTCGACATTTGACGTTTAATCATAAATCGCGTCTACAGCCTGTTGACTTGGGTCTTGCGTCTCATACTTCATAACATAAACCATAATTTAGTTATTATTTCAATTGATTAAATTTCATTTTCATTCTCTTCAGTGTTGATCGAAGTTTTATATCAATACTTAAGCGATACGGTCTTTGTTACTATCTCTATATATTTCATATATAACCTCGATTTGTTTCTTCAGTAAATCATAGAGAGAAAGAAATCTTTCGTCTGACGTGTTAACTATTGAGACCGGCAAGAAACATTTTTATGAAATTGCCGGGGAACAAAATATCTGAGAGAAATGTGATAAAAGAAATAACAGCAGAAATGATCACGCGGAAGGAGAGGAAACCGGTTTATCCATCGATACGTTTTCACGGCGCGTTGCGTGAGCACAATAAACGTCAATTACAGGGGGAGCGTCGCCGGGGAGGAACGTGACTGGCCGCGGGAAACGTCGGAAAGTTGCTGGGGATCCCATTATGCCGCGTTTTCACCGAGACGTCTCCGAGTAAATACCGAAGGGAAAACGCCACTGAAAGCCGTTAAATTGTATCGAGGGAAGTTCGATTCGTACTGGGTAGAGAGAGGCTGGTATGGGAGGATAAGAATCAACGGGAGAGCGAGCGAGACGGCCGGCGGCTGTCTGGGAGCCAAGGAGGGTGGAGGACAAAAGTTGGTCCGGTACACGAACTTTACGTGAGCCACCATTTAAATGGCTGATTTTACGCTACTGGCGCGTAACAGGCTCTACGTGCTACTCTCGCGCGGATAGCACCTGTACGCTCGGAATCGAAATTAGAAGGGAATTCCGAATCTCTTTCCATTTAACTTGCCCTTCGATCCGCTGGCCTCGATGCTTTTTTAATGCGCCTCCCTCGACGCTGGAAACGTATCACCCCCGGTAAATTCCGCTAGCCATTCGTTCCTCTCGCTATCAGGTTTTCGTAAAAGAAGAGCAGAACACCATAAGAAGTATATTACGTTTTGAGTATGGTGTCCCGTTTTATCATTGTATTAGCATCTCTCTCGTGACTTTGCCTGGATTAATTATTGTATAGATAGGATTAAAAATATATAGAATGTAATATTAAAAATAATATTAATAATAAAAATATATAGAATATTTAATAGAAATATTTAATGAGCTAAGTAAACTAATTTGAAGGATTTTGAGGATTTTGTAAATATCTAGAATATTGTAAATATCCATTTGAAACATTTTTCTTTTTAGTGTATGAATTTCGTAAAAATATGAAATTGATTTTCAGATATTTCCGTGCGTAATGTTTGTGAACGAATCTCAAAGCTATATTTCATCAAGCTTGAAAAACATCGAAAAATATGTAACAACATGTTTTATCCTAATGCATCTTTTCAGGTATTACATCAACATTTTACCATTGAAGATAAGAATCTAGGGTGAAACAACTTTTTAATAATAATTTCAGGAATTTCTGTTTCACGTTGTTTTTTGTTAATACTTCTTTATTAGGTGTCTTATTTTCGTAGGTAATGCAGATTAAACTTTAAAAACTCATGATTCAAGATGATGAATATGCATTTTGTTATACATTTTTAATTAATTTTGCGAAAGGAGGATGAGCCGGCCATAACAGATGAAATTCTCGGCTACAAAAACCTTGCCGCGGTTTTATCGAGGTTCCGTTGCAATCGATGTACGAGATTTTTGCCTAACTAAATATGACAATAAGTTGGTATCCTGTGAACCAACTAAATAAAACTACTTTGTAAATATTGTATTTGTTAAAAATCTGACAAATAAACATATGAATATACATGTAAACATCCAATATTGTAATGGGAAATGTGTATACCGTTCGTACAATAGAATATTCGCATATGATTCTTCACATGACGGACGTTCTATTGTATTCTCTTCTCATTTTTAACTTCGTTTAAAACATATAATAATATGACAACACAATTTTCCTGTATTTTATTCGACACGCAATTTCATTCAACTCGAGCCGGGATTAAAACATTCGAATATACAGAAAGTAGTGTGTTAGCTTAATCACGCTAACGTAATTAAAGGACTTTAACTTAAAACCGATACTCGAGGGCGAAACGCGAAATCCGGCGATGCGGTGCCACGGTGCTTAAGGTAATAGCATCCGGTGGGCGAAGCATTG
>SHCU01000003.1:674971-702132 GCA_004307685.1 Ceratina australensis
CTATTTTTATGTTATTAACGCGGCGCCCGTAACAACCGTGGCGATACGAAACACAGCGAGGCAGCGCGCACTGTCCCTTTTAATTATTCGCTCGGTTCGCACGGCCCTTATTTGTTGCAATTTCAATCAACGTTCAGCCGAATTCAAGCGAGCGTTTCGTTTCTATATCGATTGCAACGGAATCTCGATTGAATTGCGACGAGGTTTTTGTAGCCGAGAATTTCATATGTTACGACCGATTCTACGACGAAATTAATTAGAAATCTGTAACCGAATTTATAAATAAGTCATTATACATATCAAATATGTATGATTGTAAATCTTGAGTTTTTAAAGTTTAATCTGTCTATTAAATGCGATGATAAAACAAATGACAAAGATATATTAGAAGAGTAATTGAGATGTTTCATGAAATTGATATTAAAGTGTGACGACAATATTTCAGGAAACCGTTCTTTCCTTGGGACTGTTCTAAGTGTTTATCAACAGAAGCCAGACAAGGCTATAAAATATTTGCGTTGCAAATTCAGCTTTTCCTCCGAGTAGGCAACGAGCACGAGGATCTTCTTTTTCATTTCTGAAGAGGCTTTCCCGGTCCTCTTGTCTAATGACTGTGGAAAATTCGAAGTATCCCTGTCTTAGCACCCGAACTAACACAATCATCAGGTTCATACTCTAAAATAGCTAAAATCTAAATTTTCCTGAAGCCCGAAGTAGGACACAGCGAAATAAGATTCGATTCGGATTGAGTAGGTTATTAAAAAAAAAGCTGTATTAATCGCATGGATAATACATAAAAAATTATTGGAAGAAAATGGTAAAAAATTGTTACGTAAATAAAATTGAGATTAACTGGACGAGTTGCATTTATTTTACCCCGCATACCTTTTAAAACAATCTGCTCTTCAAGACCATATATATATTTTCAAACTTCTATATTTCCAATTGAAACAATGATTATCATCAGTAATTTTATTTTTTGGTTTTAATGAGATGAAGCTTACCTGCACGAAGGGTGACCTCCCTGGAAAGCACGGTTCCAACCGAGCTGGTTGCACGACACCTGTACCGCGCGTTGTGCACCTCCGCTCGAAAATCCTGCGCTAGAAATGGCGGAAAGTAGAGAGTGCCGTTTCCAAGAAGTTGCCTGGAACATTGGAAGCAACCGAGAACAAAGAAATTAGTATTCCGTGTTCATAGTGTTCGCAATCATCGTGTAAATTCTATCTTTATACTTCCTCTCACAATCTTTCTTTATTTTACAAAATGCTAATCCTCTCACTTGATAGTACTTCAAAGAGTAGGATTGATCTCATTACAATAACTTAATTACTAACTCAATAAGTAAGATGGAACTACAGCTTAATTTATTTATGGTTAGTATGTCACGTGTTCGATTTTAACGTGTTCTGCTTTTAATTTGAATATTCTATAAAATGTTAAACTAGATATTGATCGAAGCAATCGAGAAAGTAACGATCGTTTCTTAATATACACCTCGATATACTTAATCGAGACCCGGGCGTCGATTAATAAATCGAGTTCACCGACAAACCGGATTAAACATTCAGCTTGCGCGTCATGACAGCTAAAAATGCACCGCTATACGTGTCGGGCTATCGATTTCTCGGTGGGTCAAACTGGTTTCCGTTTGTTAACTCCAGGCTGGTGAGAAAATTGCAATCACGATATTGCATTAACATTAATAACGCTGGACCGGGTCTAACAATTTATACCGGGAAATTCGTGAACACGTTTTCATTTGGTTTATCTGCATTTTTCACCGAGCAAAATGAGTTAAAGTTTAAAAAGTTGTGAAATGCGTTAAAAGAAGGTAATATTCTTAAAAATACGTGAAGTTCTTGAATCTATTTATTCTCATATTCGAACAAATTAAAATTTATTTATTCGCATATTCGAATAAATTACAATTTATTTATTCGAAAATTTGCGGACAGTTATTTTCACTTAACTTTCAATGATCACGATTTATCGAAGTGAACGCAAATCATCGTTCTCGAGTTCTCGTCGCCTACTTCCGAGATGATTCGATCGACTTGAACAAATTTGTCTTGCGTGGGGCGTTATTTGCTCACGAGACAGCCAGGTTTACGAGCGGAAGGATATTTGTATAGTCAAGTGTCTCGGTAGAATATGTCTAATATGTAGCGTTACACCGAAATTGGTATACCATTTATCGCAACCCATCTCCTTGCACGATTGTGGGAATATCCATATTCCACGCTGATATGGCGTGTCAAATTGCTAGGAGTATTTGCAATAATCCTATTCACGTCACGATGGATACGATTATATTATAGTTCTAACGTCGCTAATTTAGAATCTATATACAATGTCTCTCACGAACTCTATTTGCTTAAATATCTTCAGTAGCTATCAAATAATACGAGAAAATGTTAAAAATATAAGATTTACAAAAGTGCACAACATGATGAAAAGCTTTTTTTTCTAAACAGAATTGATCTACTCTGAGTATAAAAGTGCCAAATTGCATTTGTCCTTAAACTTATAATTCATGAGATATTTGACGTCTTTCATAGAACATGTTCGAAATGCTGGCATCTGCAATAGTGTAACGTTGTATTCTTTGAACTATTGCGTTCCTTAAACGTCTTCTTGTTGGAGCGTCTATTGCAGTACACGCTCAAAAAATTCGTTGCTTTATATGTATCTTACGGAGTTATTGGTGCATCTCGATACACAATATTTTTCGATATTCACCACAGAAAATAATCTAGAAATGTAAAATCTGGTCTACGTGCTGGTCAGCAAGCATCTGCGTTCTATCGATTGAATTTGAAATATTTTATCAAGTGGATTTCTCACCCTTCCCACCCTAATCTATGCATATGTAACAACAAACTCAAAACTTATGTATAAAAAATTAAACGATAGCAGTTTTTTAAAAAAAATACGTTAAATAAGAGGAATAAAATAAGATTTTATTTAGTAGAGTAGACCGACGCGTAGTCAGATGATGGGCGAACAATCGTTCTTTCAAGAGACAAATGGAACATTAGTTCAATGAAATACAGTAATTAAGTTTAGAACGAATTGAATGGCCAAATAGAATATGATCGCTTTAGATCAAACAGGTAAAACAGGCGTGGGTGTTGACGGACACAATATCTAATCAGACTGCTGCAACAGCAGCGCCGTTTTACCAAACACAACTGGTCGCCGATTGTGCAAGTAATTAGCGCTAGTGGCTGGGTTACGTCGCTGGTTAAGTAGCCGCTTTTGTGTGTAGTTAAACAAGTGGTACAGGACAACGCTTTGTCTGTCCGGTGTATCATAACCCAAGGACCACGTGAATACGCGTAATT
Source organism: Ceratina australensis (assembly GCA_004307685.1). Taxonomy (NCBI): domain Eukaryota; kingdom Metazoa; phylum Arthropoda; class Insecta; order Hymenoptera; family Apidae; genus Ceratina; species Ceratina australensis. The sequence goes on from SHCU01000003.1 coordinate 678,319, forward strand.
ATACAGTGAATACAGAACGGTTCGTAATTAAGTAAGAAAATGTACGGCTAATGAAAATAAAGGCCAACGACTGTAGTGTCTAAAAACAGAGAGAACAATTTACGTGAACTAATCTTACTTAACTTAATGGGTAACACGAGAAAAAGACAATGATTAGAATAATATTACTGCGTAAATAGATGGTCAATAATCTTATAAAAAAAATTGATGTACTATTATGATGTATATTGATGTATTAATATTTTCATTGTGATGGTCGCAGAAAAATATTTTTCTCATGGTAGAGTCATTTTGTAAGACACTTGAATGACACGTAACTACTACAAGATGGACGTTTAATAAATAAAAAGAATTTCATTAATTTTAATTTACATGTTTTGTATACTGAAATCGAATTATGATAATATCATATGCTCATTAACATCATCTTAGATTGTCAATGGTATTGATTTGTTTCGAGGAGTTATGAAAATCGTAGCAGCATCATTTTGTGATGGATGAAGAAATGCGGTTGGTACGAGTGGAGGAACATTTGCTTACGGCTTACATCATCCACTCGTACGCAACAGCATCGTGCAACCGGCACACCGTCGTTGTTGTCATCCACACTTTTCCCGCGTGTTGAGTGTCATCCACAGATTTTCCCGAGCTGCACACGTGTCCCATTTCGCGTTAACCGCGAGTCTCTCGATCATGTGTCACCCAGTTCGCGTCGTAAAATCTTTTTTTGAATTATAATCAACGAATTACTCGCGTTCGGAAACAGCGACGACAGTTTCCGAACGGGAATTTCGAGTTCCGACGCGAGATATAAAAGTCAAACCGGGGATGAGGTAAATAAAAAATAAATGGAAGCGAATTTGACGGTGAGAACGTAATGAAAGTGTCCCGAGGATGAGAAATAAAAACTAACGCGGGGAGAAAAACTAAATTGAAAGACGCGGAGGGAAAAGTGAACTGTAACAAAAGTTTGAAGTAAATAGAAACGGAAGGCGAGGCAGGGAAAAGAAACTGTAATGAAGGAAGGGGTTATTCGAGCGAAAAAGTCTTGCGGAACGACCGAGGGGAAACCTGTTTCCGAGTTCCCGTCGGCAGCTCGTTGATCGCGTTACTTTTATATGAATGATTTTACCGGATGCAATTTCTTTGTACGCCAGTCGATTTTACTTCTTGTTCTACCGTTTTCACTTCTCCCTTGCCATGTTCTCGCTTGTTTCTTCATTTATATTTACTGCCATCTCACTTTTTTAGTTTCCACGACCACTCCTTATTTCTTACCTTTTGTCGTTCGACACTTTTCTTGGTGTTTCCCGTTTAATTGTTTCCTCCTCTATTGACATTAGTTTCCTTTGCCTTGACAAATGATTCTGTTAACGCTTATTCAGTTCTTACTTGTAACATTCATTTTTTTAATCTACATTCATTTCGTTCTCTCTGATATCATTTACTCTTTCGGTACATCAGCATTCTTCTTTTTAACAATATCGTGGAATCACAGTTCCTTCCATCGATTTTTCTTTTGCTAAACATTTCGGTTTCAGCTCCTCTCTATCCGTACTGTTTTACCTTTCTCTATTCCACCCCAATCTCTTTCCCTTTCACGCGTGCATCGGTTACATTTATCCTACCAATCCGCTCCTTCTCCCTTTATCTTTTCCGCCGAATGATCATCCCCCTACCTGGTGTATCGGCCTCGCTACTGAATTTTCGCCGGATGTGAAAGCTCCGCGTCTGAATGACTAAAAACCGAACAGCAAGAGAGGAAATTCGATGGGATGGGATGAGAACGTGGAAAGAGAGAAGAGCTTTGAATTCTTGCAACTTCCTTGCGGCTGCGGTACACGCAGGCCCCGAGTTTCGTCTCTGAATTTTCGACTACTTCAAGAATACGTCTGGCCTCACTCTTTCGCGAGATCGAGTATCTATCGATTAGTCCGCGACTCAAGAGAGCCGAAAATAAGAGATGCTGAGAAGCTGAGGTTGATCGCATCGCTTACACTTAACGAGATGTAAGAAGAGTCTTTTGCAAGGTAAGAATCTTTCAGAGCTTTGAAGTTAAAGGACAGTATGTTTCCTGTTACGTGGGCGGTTAACATTTTCTGGAGGATTAAGACGTTAAGGTAATAAAATATTGGAACAGAAACTTTTTACAAAATTAAAGAAAATTTTCACGCTAGTTGTTATGAGAAATCAGAAATGATTGACGTATATTTGTTATAAGTATCTTTGTGACAGTGACTATGAAGAAATATTCTCGAAAAAATTGAGAAAATAAGATAGAGGACCAAATTTTATAGAATTCTGATCGAACACTACTGTATTTTTACGAAATGGGAAGACATTAATACGATAGATAACATAAGAAACTGAAACTAATTTTGCATTAAGATTTGGTGTTTCTATTTTATATTGTAGATTTTTATCTGTAAAGGATTAATGTGCTGAATTTTGGATAGAGCACTCAATATCTAAAAGCATAGAAAACGTTGGAAGCAACGTGGATGCTTAAATTCATAAATATAAGCCATATCTAAATTTCATTCTTCAATTTCCTGTTCTGAATATTTTATTTTGCAAAAAAAACCGTAGTCCATTTACTATACTTACACAAAATTAAATTCTCAAAAAATAGTGTATAACCCGTGAAAAATCGTCGGAACTGAATGTGTAAAACTAAAAAAAGCCCATATTATCCCAGAAACACGGAGAAAGAGTGGAAGCTCTACGGGAGCCGCGGATTTAGGCGCGACACGGCTTCCAGTATAATTCCGCTTCAGCTATCGCGGCCCGTTTGTAAGATCCGCGTTTTCGGGTTGAAAATTCGCGATTTCGTAAGAGTGCGCCGTGGTACGCCGCGCGATGGAGGATGGGTCTGGCTAAGCGGATTAGTCTGTCGGGATTTAGAAGTTCCGAGCTGTTGTAAATTGCGGCAGTTTCGAACGGATTCCGTTTCCGGAACTCACTGCTCCATTGGAAAAATGCTCGACGGGAGGCGATTATGCAGTTCAACTCCAATGTTTAAGAGAGTTCGTTTTCAACAATTAATTTCATGTTTGCAGCGTACATTTGCCGGTATAATGGGCAAATTGTTTCTCTCATTTCAGCTTGAAAATACTTCCAGAAACTAACAATTACATAAAATTCTATCATTTTTGCATCTATTATACTTTTTCATAGATGATATCAATTTTGCTCAACATTAAAATTTACGGTTTTTGATTCTCTTAGATAAATGCGACATTTGTTTCCTCATACCTACTTCCAAAATCTACTCATCTTTTCTTCATTTCCACAACTGTAATTTCAAGCTATTAATATACAGTAAAATAAAGTTGCTCAATTGTTCTTTGTATTACTATTTCTGTTGCTACAGTTTTTCAAGGTAGTACAATAGCGAATCAGTATAATAAAAGAGAGCTTTGATTGATTCGTCTAATCCAATACGGTTCAATTACCAGAGCAAATATACGTGTCCGATACATCGTACCAGGGATTGTTGTATTATGTTCGTCCAATCGTATGACGCCCCACGCTACTTGTTCGATTAGATATCTACGTAACGGTATGCTAATTGCCTAATTAGATATACAGGGATGACCTCGAAAACTATTTCATATAGCCCTCTGTTATGCGACTAATAGTCAAATATTTCAATATATTGTTTGTGATTTACTTATACGTATTTGCGAATCTATTCTACCTTATATACTTTATCATGCGGTTCGACATGGAAAATTACCTACGACTGATATGCCCAAGGAGCGTTCCGAGGGGCACTCAAGGATTCATGATTACAGTTTCATAGCAAATTCAGTTACAGGAAGAGATCGTTCTACAGGAAATAGACATTCAGCTCCAACAGCCCCATACATACGAATGTCTACTTTTTTCGAAAGTGTTTTTGTAGAAGACTATAACGCCTGAAATTCATCTCTTTTAACATATGAACTTTTAATATAAAAGATCCACTTGTAGCTCTTTATTGGTAGCTCTTTATTGGTAGCTCTTATCTTGATGAATATAATACGGCAACATTTAGTTTAACCCAGAGCAATATATGAATACTTCATGAATACTGTGAAGTGCGGAGGGAATACAGATAGAACATTATTGTTTCTCTTTTACGTAGCAAACGGGCTTAAAATGATTCAGAAAAGAAAAACGTCGAAAGTGACACTTATGGTAATTGACTCACCTTAGTCCAGGAACTGCGGTGACCGATCTCTGATCCGGACTGGTTATCCAGGTGACGTGCGGCGTTGGGCTCCCATGAGCGGAACAGCTTAGCTGGGAACCTGTGGTATTGGAAAAGACCAGAGTGCTCGGTGGCTCGAGAACGAACACCGGACCTTGCTGACTGACCACCAGTTCCCAAATGCAAACTGAAACACGAGACGGAAAAATAAAATAAGAAACGTTTATGACACTTTTACTACTTCTAGTCAATTTTTTATCCCATTTAAAAATAAAAATTGCACGTTGTAAACAGTGTATTTTCCCGAAATTAATTCGTCTCCAATTTTTACTTTATTTTGCAGTTCTATCAAACATATGGTACAAGTTACGTAAACTATAAAATGTTTATCTTCCATTTCGCATTACTTCTACTAGGAACAAGTAATCTCGGAGTCATATGTACGTTCCGTGTTCTGTTTGCCTTTACTTTTTTTTTTTAAGGGAGGGTTGGAGATGAACGTACATGGTCCAGTACACGCGCACCAGTAACAATAATTCAGAAACCGGAGAAATCAATTCCGGTAAGCCGAATCCGACCTAGATTCCGCTCGCATCGATTTGACACTACGGTCGGCCTGAGATTAAACGGGTTCGGTTGCGAGCGACCGCGTCATCGACCCTCTGAAATATTTAATTCGAAATCCGGCCGGATTAAAAACCGTTCGCGATTTATGGCCGGAATCATTTCCCCTCCGTTATTCGCGACATCGTTGTTGTTCATCCAGAATTAAACGAGCTTTTTTCTACTACCTTCCCGCTTTTAATGGAATAGCTTTACTCTTCGGTTAATCCCCATTGATTAATTCAAATTACGTTGCCCGCGGTTTCCTATCAGCGATCAATCAATTCTTTATTTTTTATTTTACATATAAGTTCGTTGCGCGATCGTAAATTACTGAAATAAAATTGAATTCCATCCATTTTTTATATTTCTTTTCTTCATTTATTTCGCCTGGGTATATTTAATGGGACTGAATTGTATCTTCAGAGGAGAGGTCGCAGGTGATTCTGTCTAACAGCCGAAAATAGAGATTCAATTTCAGTATTCAAATATAGCTCCCACGATCGATAACCGTGATGCTTCTACCACGGTCTCCTTCCTTTACTGAAACTTTTATATTGTATCTTTTGAACGTTATCGAAAACTTTCAATTTTATTCGAAACACTTATTCTTTGCAGAGTCACGATAATATTGTGAATTCAACGAACGATTGAATATGCTGCGCTTAAAAGATTATAAAATACCTCGGATCAACTGTGCGAGACGATCGAGTCCTGTAATATAACTGTAGAAGACAGTTTAATTGAAGACTTGAGGAGGTTAATAGGAACTTCTGTTCCCTGTCTTAAAAATTAAATTAATTTCAGCTGTCCGGTTCAATTTCCGGGTGAGGGATCGTCCGGTTTTCGCGATCCTCAGCAGCATCGTGCCGCGGCGCGCAACGATTCAGCAGGCGGCCGCAACACCCGGAAAACGCAGAGAGCAGCGGTTTTTCCGCGCCGCGCTGCACGCAGACACCCGTGAAAACGTTTTCCCGCAGCGTTGTCGAGGCTAATGGGCAAAGATAAGAAGAAGAGTGCAGCACGCGTGCGTAACCCGTGACATCCTCGCCAATGGGAATCGTTAGCGCTGCTAAATACTGTAGTTAACTCGAGTTTATTCCGTGCATTTAGTACGGAATAGGATCTTTTCATTTATCTGTTGCATTTCTGAAATAGTAGGATTATGCGCTGCTGTGTCTCCGAAATGAACGCGTACTTTAAAATGCCTCGTGAATATTTTTATGAAAATTTTAGACAACAGACATTTGACGACGGAACGAATGAAATTGGTAAAAGTTATTTATAGCGTTAGAATTTCCTGCTCAAATTAGCTTCTTACACGACAGCGTGAAAATGTTATTAATTAAGATTTCCGGTACATAATTTTCAAGCACAATTCCAGTTGAATTTCGACGACGTGCGCTTAGCACCGTTAGAGTGTTCGAAATGGAATTTCAATTTCCCGGGGCAACTAGTGCAGGTTAGCAGTCTAACGAGGGGATGCAAATTTGATCCGGCGGGCGTCTAAGCATAGCGCGTTGAGACGCGCGACGTCAAAACCTCGGCGACGCGACCGCGACGCAGGACCTGGCCGAAATAATTCATTCGATGAATTATTTCCTCTCGCCCGGCGCCCGTTAACGAGGCTCTAACTCGCTCGTTTCCTTCGTCCCGATCGAACCCGAGGAATCGCAAATTAATTGAATCAGTAATGTACTTAATTAATTAATAATTGATTTCCTTTACTAGAACCAACGATTTTTCTTTTATTCATTATTCTGACGTCTGTACCGTTAAGATTAATATTATAGATACGAGTAACGTTGATAGAAACAATTCACTCTATTTGCACTTAACCGCGTAAATATAAAGAAACTTTTTTCCCAATTCAAACAGCATAACCCTTTTTCCTATAGCCATAAACTCTTATCAATTATCACCGTACTGGATTCAGCGAAACCGCGAGATTGAATCGGATCAATACAATAAAAGGACTTACCGTGAAGCGAGTACGAGGGAGCGTAGCAATTCAATAGAAAACGTAAGTTCATTAAAGGCCACGGTCCGTGATCCGCGTTTAATTAATAACGCGAGACGACCGGACGCGACAGGATCGATACCGATCTTATCGATACCGGACGCGGCCGCATACATATATACACGCGAAGCCGCGATCCAACCAATGGATACACCCTATATCCGCTTTAATAATTCGATTCCATCCATCCCCCTCTCGATATTCATCGAATATATACAGCGATTTCGACCGAAGAATGGAGGCATTCGTATAAATAGAAAGCGAGCTTTCATTAAATTTATGATAAAAGTCCGTCGAAGAAAGGAGAAACCGGCGGGGAAGGGGAGCGCGTTTCCGGTCGGACCCATTACCGGCACGACAAATCAATTGTCACTTCGAAGCGAAACGAGGAGAGTGAGCGATAATCGAAAACGAACCCCGTTATAAGGAGGATTTCTTTTATCCGGTCCACTGACTAACGGGTTCCTACAGTTTATTGCAGACACTCCACTTCTGTGTATTGTTCACTTATGATTCCGTTACTATGTGTGCTTTCATTAAAACTCGTCGATATTAAACGATACGCGAAGCAATATATCAAACGCGAGAAAACGTTCTCCTTATTTTCATCTCCGATACAATAAATGTCTCAATTGTTATTCACTAGCTTATTTTCCTACAGTTTTGAGTGTTAAGGGGTACAAGAATTTTACTCTATTCCCTTGCACCCATGATCTGATAAAAGAATTCAAGATTTGAATGTACAGACTGATGGTAAAATTATTGAAAGCAACTGAGTAGAGATCGTGGCACACTATAGAAATTGGGTCAAATTATAAATTTAAATATTCGCATAATTGTTTTAAGACGTGAAAAAAACGTAGGCGAACTAGTTAGAATCTGAAGCTGGTTGAATTAATATTTGAAACACTTAAGCAAGAACACGTCGTGGAATACTAATCGTATCCCGGAAACGGGAAGGTGCAAACACAATCGGATGCACGGTACGTAGGGATGATCCAGGGTTAAATAAGATCAGAAATGGATCTTGGTTGTCGGACAACGGGGCGAGACGAGATTATGCATGTGCGAAACTGCGGCTCTGCGTGATGGAGATAGATGAGAGGAGTTCGCAGTGGCAGATGTTCACCGCCGTACAACGTTACCATCCTCCTCCTAGATTATAATAATGATCAATCTTCCCGTGTTTGCGTTGCGCCGGTTGCCGCGCGCACGTATTTCCTCCCGCCCGGCGATAAATCACGCGGCTGGATTAGCTAAAACCGAAATTGTTTTGTCACACTTCCCGGTTTTTCAATAGTCGAGTTAAAACACTTCCTGTTGATTGTCTGTGATCACTATTTTAATAGAGACATTTGATTAAGTTTGCTTTATATGTACTGTACTGTTATATGATTAATACTCAGATTAATCTAGAGATATATTAACCTACACTTCATTATTGTAGAGCTGGCAGTCATTTTAATTTGCAAATCATTCTTAGCCGTATCGTTTATCTATAGAGATCGATGGTAGTACCAGTACAGGGGACCGTCACACACGAGTTAGATGTCTGACATTGCGTTTGCTTGTATCACTTGTCGGCCAGTGATCAAGCTCCATCACTTGTCTGACTACATGTAGAGTTTGGGTTGTGCTGCACGTTGCAAAGATGAGAGTTTAAGTGCGTCAGGGCACTAGCCGTAAATGAAAGTGAACTTCTACTAACTCTCTTATTAACTTTACGTATTGTATACTATTCTAAAATGATTTTCCATACAGTCAAGAATTATTTCCAAGGTACGGAATGAAATTGGTACGCTTCCAGACGTCGCTTCAAATGGACGATGCCAAATCTACTTTCTGAGTTTGAAAAGTCGTGAAATTTTATAGTACCACCCGTTATCGGGTCTATCCGTCCTGATACGTGAATAATTCGTGTATCCGATTCGGTCTGCGAACCGAACAGCTGGTCACGTCTTCCAAATAATCTGATCAATAATCCCGTCCCCGCCGGCCCGCTATCGCGCAGACCAATTTCGGCGACTACCGTCAGAATAATCGGCTCACTGCTCGAGTTTTCCCACCCCTTACCCCATTCCCTTCCGTGAAAGCGCATACCACGTGTGATTTATCCTCGGTGCCAATTTTTTCTTTAATTCCTTCTATTTTTTTCATTAAAGTGTTTTCCTCGAGTCAAGAGTAACACTAGAACTTCCTTTCTAAAAAAAAAATACTTTAAATAAAGTTTTAAATTTCAGTTATTCAATTATTTTATTTGATGGAAAATATATTAAATAAGGAGAATTATAAAGTATCTGTTTAAAAAATCTAATTTGCTTTGGTATAAGAAATATTTCTTTAAAAACACGTAATACTCTTCATCTGAAAGACATGAAATTCGAGTTGTTGAGAATACCCTGCAGGGAGACGATATATTGAAGTAATCTTCTTATTTTTGGAAGTTCAAAAATTTACTAGCATGGCGGTGCTTGGAAAAGCAATAAAGTTTGGATAGGAACGAACATAACATTAAACGACGTCGCTCTATCAATCGCGTGTCGAAGGGCCTAGGGCAGCATCGATCGGCGAGGGCGAAGCTCATTCGTAAGCTCGCAAAATCTGGCAGAATGGTGTGCCTGAACGCGGCACGTGACCCCGCGCTACGTGAGATCCGACAGTTGCAATTTTACCGCATCTTGTCACCATCCAATCCACAATGCCATCCCCCGTTGTCCTCCCACACCTGGCTTCGTCCGAACCCTTCACGCTTTTTCCATTTCGCGTTGTTCTACTGATTTCCCTGTCCGGCCACTCCTCTTTCTAGTCCTGACCGTACCGTACCACTGATATTTATTGAACGTATCGTCCCTCTCGTACGTTTTTTTGTTCGAGCAAATTAAGTCGGTATAATTTAACACATAATATTACAAAAATTATGGTATCAATGGAATGTCGAAAACTGTACAAGCTTGGAGGATGATTAATGTATATTATTTACATGTTGAATGAAAGTTAACTAACTGTAAGATTGATTCTCTTTTATGTTTAAAATAGAGTTAAGTAGTGAGGATAGTTTTCTCTGTTACTAAAATAATCTAAGGTATTATCAAACATCAATGCTATTTGCGTACACGAAAGGAAATGAAGGAGTAATGGTGTTTCAGAACATAAGGCGTTAAATACCGTCACGACGTAAGCATTAATGGTGGCGTTGTAGTAACTAATTGTGGAAGTGAGCATCTACGAGGGTCGCAGTAATTTGTAATTGACCATTATGCCGGTATTAAATTACAAAAGCGGAGCGCTTCAAGAACGTTTGTTATTGGATTCTGCAATTACCACGCGGCAATAATCGTTCGCACCGCAACCGTTCGAAAACACCGGCGGGGTAATTGGCCGACAGGTGCAGAAAATGGTCGTGCGAAGGTGCTCTGCCATCCCCCGTTCAATTTTCCGTTTTTAGTAGCCAATTCGGAACGGTTACGCGGCGAATTTGAATGCGTGGGGAAAAAGGGTGAAAAATAACGGGACAACCCCTCGTTCATTTCAATTAGCCTGTTCGCTGCGGCCTGTATTTTCAGATTTCCCTCGATTACCTCGACGAGTAGTATAAGACTATACATGTACGAACATTTTATATGTTATCGGTTAGAAGTAATTGTCTATACTCTTTACATTTAGAACAGATATTTCTGATGGCATAAAACGATTTAAACAGATTCTATTAAACGCTATTTTTACAAGGAAAATTACATAAAATCGAACTGTTAATTCATAGTAATGGTAGGTTAGGTATAGTGAATCGTAAAATTTGATGTATCTCAAAAATATTTGCAGTTTACCTTCTTATAATTTCAGTAGCTATTACATCAGTAAGATTTAGTAGTAAAGATCAGGCTAAGCGAAGTAAACGCACTTGGTACCCTACTCTTTAAGCTCGCTATTGGCCGTCTGTTTTAAGTGTCAGTTGAATACACTGAGTTTGCCCGCATGGAGAAAACTGAAATTTTTTAAATAATATAAGCGAGTACTACGCTATATTTATATTTTTACATGTATTTATTTTAATGTTTTAGAATTGTAACTATTTCCCATGAATGCGCCCTCGAAAAAATGCGAATACTCGATCGCGAATGAAGAGAATTCGAAAAATTCTAATCTTTCCCTCGTAAATGGAGATTCTCGGCAGTCCGGAATTCCAGGCTTTTTCTACCCTTCGCTAAAAAGTATTTTCATATCTGGTAAAGGCAGCTCTGTGCGGATGATCGTAACAGATATCGGTTACTAATTTTTATGACGAATTTTATGATAGGCGAATTATGACCTCACTGTAACATTTCCAACAATTATAGTTAACGTCATATAATGGTACCGTCATCCAACGTTAACAATATCCATGCCTGATATAGATCTATGGCTCGTGCAGGGGGAACATTTATACATTTCTCAAAAAATCAACCTGCTAAATATGCCTGTTCCTTATACACCTCCGCAACCTCAAATGACAATATATGTATGTTCATATAAATACTTAGTAATACGAAATATTTCATTTCCTAATCTTTAATGTTTTAACTTCCTTAAAAAAGTTTATAAATATTCAGTTGCCTGTCCAGTACGTAAAATTTATTTCTCCACGCTATAACGTGAAGAAACGCAGTATCCTGATTCACGGAATCGGAATTCGCGTCACAACAGGTATCTATGGCAAAGCTTTAGCGACTGTGAACCGTGCGAGCCGAAAATATCGACGCGGCTGTAAATTGGTTCATGTTTCCGGCGCGTCGATAACGTATGAGCACGTTCGCATATTCCACGAGGCCGTGTCGTTGTAGCCATCGAGGGCGGGGCGACAAAAAAAGCGATAGACGTGTAACTACGTCATACATTTAGGATCCTTCGACAGGTCCTGAATTACGGGGATGATGCAACGTCGAAACGACCCTACAACCTTTTCAACAGCCCGTTGTTTCTCCCCTGTACCCTGGCGCCTGTCCACGTTCATCTTTATTCATGGCCCCCGATATTCCTGTGAATTACAGGTATCTTCGTTTTACGAGATAAGATCATTTTAGATAATAGTATTCATAGTAATTGGACCGCGAATCTTCAGGCAAAATTTATGAAATCAGTGAGTTCACAAAATGAAATCTACAAGCCAATCTACAAGCCTTTACTCTACAAGCCACAATAGGCATTTTATTTTGAAGCATTTTATTTTACTTTGGACAAGTCTTAAAACGAATTTTTTAACATCGAAACACAATTTAATTGATGCATCATTTTATTTTGAATAATAATAACCTGGCACTCAACAAAACCCAATTAAACATTTCTAGAAAAATAAAATGTTAAAAATATTCTTTTATGCAAAAATCAACGTATAGTTCCAAATCGTTGCGTTAAGAAATAATTTTTTTAACAGAAATTGTGTGAAAGACATTAACGAACGACGTCGTTTGTTTGGACTGTAAATTAATAGTTAGCGCGCCAGAAGCGACCGCGAACAATCTTGCGTCTGCTGTCTGACCACGCGCTGGGCACACACCACTTGTACAACGTCGCGTTCGACTACTTGTCGGATTATATACGATCCCGCGCTGCTTGCCGTATTATATACGACCTAATACTACTCTCGCTTGATTACATACGGTCACGTACTACTTGTCTAACAGCACACGATCACGTAGTACTATTCACTTGGTCGGACACGACATACGATTCCTGATCGAATAGTGTAGCCTACGCTATTTCATACCATTCTCACCGAATCGAAGCGAGACGGTGATTTTCAGATTGATTCCTAAACGACAGATTACAGACTCACAGACTTACAACAATTATGGGTGGGACAGCTTCCCATGCTGGAAGGTTCTCCGCAGAAATTTTGAGTTAATGTTATATTGGATTCTAGTTGTTTGGATATCGTGTTTAATATCGAGTTATGAAAATTTCGCATGGATACTGAGACTTCTTCAAACAAGGATGATTCATTTTTAAGGAGCATATTGGATGTTTCGTATATATAATCGCATTATCTATATATGTTTTTGAAATATGATGGTAAAAAATGAATCTGAACACTGAAATAAATATTATACACCTAAAGTTAGTTACCTAAAATTATTTGAAGTTACATGAACTCTTAAGAGAGAATGAAGACGAAGGATTGGATTTAAGTATTAGATATTACATTGATAAAATATTGCAATATTTTATGAGTCTATTACATAAAAAATTACGTCGAACTCATACGTCGAATGCTAGAATTTTTAATCCATTTACGAGAAAATATAGATATTTAAATACTTCTGTTTGGCATCAAACATGCACAAGATTTTCTCTGACACCAGAGACAATTATTGTAACCATCAATTCCCGGAGTGAAATACGGATGCATAGTTCATGAATAAAAACATTTACAAAACTCTTCAAAATGGAGATCGATAGTTTCCGTAAAATACTATGCAGAACCCGTAAGCAGAAATGTTGTATCGGGAAAAAAAATATAGAAAACTGGTGACTTCTATGGAATATTAATCATGGATCGAAACCCGTTCCGAGGGTGGTATTCATAAGTTTTCACATTTCGCGGAGTCCTTTTTTCAAATAACTCGACGTTCGCGTTATTCTCTCTCCTCTCCCGTGGCTCATAAAAAATGCAGTCCCACGATCGCGCATGCATTCCTCATCAAAGCGGGCGCCGCCCTAGGGGGTGACCACCGGGGGTGGCGAGCGAAAAACCGCTCCTCCGTTTCTACGTTTTCCGCGGCGTTTCGTTTATATTTTCAGTCACGTAGCACGCACATGCTTGGTAATGTGTCTACGGGTAACAGGGGAAACGCGACCACTTATAGTGATCAATTCCTAGTCGAGAAATGTCAATAATAGTTTCATTTCCATGATGTACCGTTACTTCCATTTATTCGTCTTTTTAGTTTTCGTCGCAATTAATTAAGATTGTGTGAGACGTAAGACGTATGCTAAAAATTTAGAAAATGTAAAAGACAGCTATACCAAATATTTGCCTTACATTGCCTACACTTCGCTTTAGTAATTCTCTTTCTATTTTTTTAATTCTTCTCCGTTTTTAAATGTTGTTTATGTTGACTCCGACTGGTGTAATCTGATTTGAATGTATCATACGTTTTAGCATTTTATATAATATTTTATTTATAATATGATTGTAATCACGATATTCATATATTTTTTAAATCAATATGTGTTTCTGCCGAAGTATCGTACAGGATATGAGAAAAGTTTATTCTCGTTCTTCAGGGAAAGATTAAATTTCTAAATCGATAGGTAGATGTTCTAGTTTCGAGGTGATCGTCTGAATATTGCACACTCAATCCAGCTTACTTAACGTTCACTGCCATCATATGCACGCTATAGATAATTCAAAAGCAATTTGACAGAATTATTCCGTTAACTGTAATAGCGAGTAAATGTAGCATTAGCGCGGCAGCAACGAATTATCAATTATGCCAAATATTGACCTGTGCAAGTAGATAATCTTTGTATTATTTCACACAATAGCAAATGATTTATAAGTCGATATAATTAAATGTCCTCATGTAATTCAAAAGAGGCATATAAATTATAGTCTAACACTAAAACTCTATTTAATAACTAAAGTTCCCCAGTTTCTTTTTTTCTTTCGTGTTCTCGAGACTGTAATGAGATTTCCAAGACCCAGAGGCGGTCTCGTAATCGCCTTAAGTTTGACGCGCGCGTAATCATCCCGGTAATCAACCGAGGCCAATATTTATTAAATACCATCGGCTATGAACGATCAAACTCAGTGTACGCGTTTATTATACTTAATTTAGTACATTAAGATTTTAATTAGCACAATACTTGCTACTTGATTTGTATATTTGACTGGAATAATTAAATGAGTATTGAATTAATAATTGAATTTGAAAACAAATAATTGAAATAATAATTATTGAATTAAATTAATGGAAACAGTGTGTTCACTCCACATACCTCTATAACATAATTTTGTACTAATTGAAGATCGAATTAGATTAATTACATCATACAATGAAATTTCATTATTTCACGCGTACACTTTTTAAAAATTGTTTAGTTGTTATTCTATGATAAAAAAGACAGGAACAAGAGAATAGTAAATTGATTCTGTACGGTATCGAAAGTCGTGGGAGGAAAACGTAATTGGGAAAAGTTATCGGTAAAGGGGCGAAGGGAGGATAAAATTGACAAAAGGGAGGAAAACAAAATCGGACGTTGCTTAGGGAACGAAAAAGAGTCGGCGAAGGAGACGAGCCGAGCGAAGGGCGGAAGAGGAAGGCACTCGCGGTGAAAGTCAACAGCCGAAGGAAAGACGGGAAAAACCAACAGAGGAAGACCGGCGTCGTCGCGGGCAAAACGCGAGAAAATCAAGGGAAAAAGACGACGCGCGGCCCCGTACGTGTGTACGTGTACGCGCGGCGGGGTAGCGAGGGGTGTAAGGGATGGTAGCTAGCCAGCGTAGCCAGCCAGAGGAATATCGTCCGGGATTCCAAAGTCGACGAGAGAGTAGGTAGTCACGTCGACGTGAAAGATCGTAATTGCGAATTCGTTGACCCGCGAGTCGAGTGAGCTTTTCCACCAAGTCGCAATAGAGGGGCTGAAGAGAGGGCTCGGTTGGATGGTAACCAACCGGGGGGTGGGGGATCGCGGGGGGGTGGTAGCCGGTGGAAAGAAGGGAGGACAGGGAGTGACGAAGAGCAGTTACACAGAGGGAAAGCAACTGGGAGAGATTCCGCGAGGGGGTCGACCGAGAGAGACGGAGAGAGAGAGAGAGAGGACGGGGCGCGAGCAAACAGACTTTGCGATCGTTTATTTTTCTGGCAATTATATTCTTCCGTGAAAAGAACCCGAGCCCCTTTCACCGCGTATTTATTTCTGTCGTGAATGCGTCGCGAAACGTCGTCCGACCTTCAGTGGTGCTCAAGACTCGCGCCGAGATCTGCAGTGCTCTTCTCGCGACCGTCGCACATCCCGTTTAAGAAACCTGTCTAAGATTCCCGATGTTAAGAAGCTGTACTAATGCCTTATCCTGTACTTGCATTACGACATACAGTACAGTACAGTAGAGTTGGTTAAAACAATTCTTGACTTATTTGGCAGGCGTGTGTGCGAGAAGTCGATTTTCCTTGATGATAAGTATAGAATATCTAGTGAAGGGAGCACTGGAATCGTTTGGGGTAATTATACTATTGTTATCTTGGGCGACGGAGACCATAGCTACGTTCAATTAGGACATCTGTTGAAAAACAAGGATGAAAGGATTAAAGTTTTTGCGGTGAGGAGTGTCTAAGAAGGAATGAAATGGATTCGCCTTCAACCTCAAACAAAACTAATTTTTCCTGCCTTTGTAAGCTGCGCGGAAAGAGCGTGTTCAATTATTTTCATATAAAAAATAAGAATCGATGCAAATTCGTGTTGGATCTTCGAATTATAAATGTAACAATTGAATTTTATACACCCGCTACTCAACCTTGCAAAAATTAATGAGAAATAATGAAGAGAATTACTGCTTTGTGTTGAGTAACTACAAAAATTCTATGATCTTCAAATCGTTTACAGTTTCCTTATAATCTGTCAATACAAGTGATTTCGGCAATAAGACAGAATTGTAAAGCGTGGGCTTACACGCGATAAAATTGGCCACATCAGAAACTCGGGTACAGGTCAACGCTAACCGTGAAACGGCAACGAGTGATCCTCGAAACGCTCCCCGGGGAGGATTTAAAGGAAAATATCGGGAATGTCTGCTTTATCCTCTGTTACCTGCTGTACTTACGTGGGAGCTGCAGCGAGCCTTTTGTACTCGCTTTGATACGTCGTGTTCCGCGATTTTTATCTTATAGAGGACGGAGCAAATATTGTCCTAACAAGAAGCTTTTTATTTATTTGAACTGAATATAATTCATATGTAATTTTAAACAAAACTATTCATATTTTACAGGAAGGAACTGTTTGAATTTGATCTATTATACCTACATTCTATTTAAAAATCTTGTTTCTGTTTCCATTAGAGAATTATATACCTAAGAGTTAGTATTGAACTACATGGAATTATTTACGGGCTTGTACTAACGAAACGTGTAATTAATACCGTTGAAATTTCATGAAAAGCAAATAGAAAAAATACAGGGACAGAGAAGCGAATGTTGTAGTGCAGGAAGAGTTACAAACGGGGACGGGACTTCCCGGAAGTTGATCGATAGGCAATAATTCTTAACTACCGCCGTGTCCCTAATTACTGGTCTTCGAACCCGCTCGGCTGTTTTCACGATTCGAGTAAGTCGATAACGAGCAAGGGCCACGACTGATTTGCACGCAGTACCCTTTCGCCTAACGAGCGAATACAGAGCTTCGCTGTTTAGGAAACGAAAATAGAGAATCCCAGGGAAACGTGTTCCATCAAGTCCCTATGCCAAATTTATATTAATTAGGTAATTAAAAAATTGCAGTCGAATTATATACGTTTTCTTTGTATTCGTGTTGTTGATATAAGAATGAGGAGTTGTTTAAAATTCTGCACCACATAAACATAAGAAGAAAAATGATAAAATTTCTACTTTTATTATGATGCAATAAAGAAAAATGTAAAAGATGTAATTTTTCCTTTATTGTAATTAAAATAATATGATGTATAATTAACGTGTGACGAATATATTGCTAGAAAATGAAGTTTAGCGAACGTAAATTTAAAGCTAGTAGATTTATACATACGTTATATGTATAGAAAAAAGAATCGCGCTATTGACAAGGGAAAAAATAAAAGAAAAAGACGGGGGCAAAAGGGGAGTACGTCAAAGTGTCCTCAATTTACGCGACGGAGCTTCCGGCAGCCACAAACAAAACACTTTTTTGCAGAAGCAAGGGGTCGAATGAAAGTGTGCCCCGCGGCGGTTCACGGAAAGGGGTCGAGCACTTAATTAATCGAAACTTCACCGCGAGGGCTGATTCAAACAGTAGTATTCGAAGGGACGCTACATCACACGCTGACTTTTCAACCTTTTCATTCTTTCCTTTCATTTCCTTTCCTATCCCAACGTTGGAAAATATTCGCGATTATATTGGATTATAATGACCACACTGAATATGCATGACCTGACCGCGACTCGCGTGGAATATATTCTTGCACGCGGTTAATCTCATTCCGCTTCTATCCACCCCGTACTCGCGTAGTTATGAGCATAATTATTTATTAACGTCTCTTGGATTTGGGCATTACATTTTCATTTCTTCTTATGCTTGATTTGAAAGTACAGACTTCACGTGCGAAAGAAATTCAATGAGATATATTTAAATTCGTTATTAGATTAAATATAATTAATTGATTAAATTGATTCCTACTCGTAGTATTTATTTCATTTAGGCGAATGTTTCTTAGTCGAAGTTTCGCGGAACACTGATGCTCCGTGTACTAAACTCAAAATTCGTATCTATCGTTTGTGTGAGAAAAGTCATTTTGCAATTGATATTACTGATTCAAATATATCTGAATAATATAAAAATTAATTCTAAAAAATTGTCAATTAAGAGACCGAAGATTATGTAAGAAATGAATGATGAGACGTGCATTATGAATGCTCACAATCAGGTACAACAAGCAGTAAGGCTTCACAATTAATCATGACGCGAGTAAAATTATTATTAATACGTTCGTAAGAGAATTAGTTGCATAAAATTCCATTAAACGAGACTCATAAGTATTGCAATTTTTAACTAATCCCGATGCAACAATACTTGACGTTAAATTCGTTTCTGCGATTTGGATGAGCTCTGATGCAAATATGAAAATACATAAACGCGACATGCGATATCTCTTTACAATAAGTCTGATCGTTGATACAGATACGGTGAATATATAGCGTAAAACATGAAACGGGGGCGACAGCGCAGCGTGGCGTTGCGCTGCGGCGGCTAATGGTACGTTAATTAGTTGCACGTGCTGATCGTTCTAATTACCGATAACAGCAACATTTTAATCGGTTCCGTTTAAATAACCGCGCGGAAATTTGTGGCCGGTTGTTTACGATCCTCGAGCTTTTTCGTATTAATATCCCCGGCGTTCCGCGAAAATTGCCTTCATAAATTCGCTATCGCAGAGTTTGTGCGATTCCAGTAACCACAATAATTCACCGAATTAATAATCCGTAAGCCTCCGCGTTACGTATACAATGCTCGTTGAAAAATTATATTGTTCCTCGTGGAAAGAGAAATATCTCTTCGAAATTTAAATCATTCAAGCCTAACTTGTTTTATTATACAGCACGTGTAATCAATCACGTTGAAGATAAAAGAATTTGTTGCGAGCTTGATACTCTTGATGCAAACGATTAAAAATTCTATCGATGCATAGTGTTATGTTAAAAGAAAAAAATCACTCGGGTGCCTCGCACTTTGCAATTTAACGGTTAACAATATAAGTTGACTACTTGAAAAAAACTTGTTAAGATTTATTTAGAGTTTCCGTAAGAGTTAATGCCAGGTTCGGAGGATGCAGGGTAGCCGCAAAAAAAAAAAAAAATGCGCGCCGCGCCGTGTCGTTGGCCCGGTCCCAAGTACCCCGCAGCCACAATAGGCATCCTTGCCACCAGATAGGCAGATAATTTCCAACCGTCGTTCTCCAACCACTATCTACGATACGCGCACACGTTTACGCGTGTCGGTTACGCGATGCATAGGAAGGATAGTCGTCCAGTGGAGAGACATCGATGACACTATACATATTGACAAGACACTCGAGACCGCCTGACTGGGTCCTCGCCCTCTCTCGACTCCTCAGCCCGTAACCCCTTCCGATACTACACACTATACACCGCCGCGCAAAAGTTACAACCACCGCTGTATTCGTTCAAACAGCGCGTCTGTGTAGTGCTCGCGTAGTACAATTACACGGATAGAATATTAGATTGTAGTTCAGAACTCGCATCAAGGAGTTCGATCATCGTGTTACTTTTTATCCGCATGTTACGTAAAAAAGATGATACGGTAAACAGCCAAACTGAACTAACACCTTTTAAAGCTGAATAACATTTTCAAATGTTAGAAGGACTAACTAAGGTTTTATGAGTAATTAGGTGAATTTATTTAATAATTGGTGTATAAAATTGCGGAATTAAAATTGATAGACTCATCGAGACACCCAGCTTTTATCTCGCTACACCTCACAGTTTGAGCTACGAAGGCTTGACGAAAATGTAGATGAAATCTTTGTTAGTATCACGTTTAATCATTGATTAATTGAATCTCGTAAAAGTGACCCTGCAACACTGAATTTGCATTCAGCTGGTGAAAATCACGGGTCTTACGACATGTCGCGACGATGTCGGTGGTGTGAATACTCCTGAAAGGGGCGTCCGAGTCGACGGTCGGATCGTTACTTTTTTCGATTGGACCAGGGGATCGCGGCAGAGGTGGACGACAGGAGGGAGGGCTGCATCGATCTCCCAACGCGGTGAACTCGAGCTTAAACTGTCACCGGCTGTCGATACCGTATCGGGTGGATTCTCTTTTTGCGAGCGTCACGAATGTTTGGACATCGCGTTCCAAACATAGTCCACCCTCACGATCCGCCCCGCGAATGTTTTTTGGTTCCGACGAGGGTTGTTGTAATTTTACCGACCGCCGTTTCCTTTTTTCCTCTCCATTTTCCCTATTCGTCTCCTTCTGGTAGAGAATGGCTCAGGTTATTACGTATTGACAGTATTACCAATGACGTGTAAAATAGATTCATTGACATTATGACTCACCGCTGATATTAAAGACGAAGTGATTGACATTATTAATTACATTTAGTCTATTCTTGATCTGTTGATTAATTTAATTATTGAAGGTTTGACTGCCCCTTATAAATGATAGCAAAGAAATATCTTTTACGTATGCTACTCAAAAAATATCATGGCAAACTTGGTTAAACTTCGACTCCAATTTTGTGATGTCATAATTTATAGTCATATATGACCAAATCAATTGTGCCCACATGCTAATGTACTTTGATGAAAACCAAGTGATTTGTGTATTGCACGTATGAAACGTAATAAGTCTTGTATGAAAGGGAAGTCGGCAATGGATGTAAAGGGACCCAAGCGTAGGCAAGAATCGAATCGGTAGCTAACAAGTCTGAACCCACGCGCCGATAAACCGGGGAGGACAATGCCACTCGAAAACTACGTTTATTCCACAATGCCACTTGAAAACTACGAGTGCAACGATACGGAGACCCGTCGAAACAATGCGTCTCTAAACAATGCCGATATCTTTCGGCTAATTCAGAGTCGAAATCGATGACGAAATAGTGATTGTTCGACGGTTCAGAACAAGGGTAGTGAAAGAAGTAGACGCACGTTGTTCCTTACCGCAGCAAATGAAATCGATCAGATCAAGGCTAAAATTATAAATATTAGCGTCAGGACATCGAATTAATTTCTATTCCTAGTAGTCAGAAAATCGATAACCAAAAAATAAGCCTTGTTCGAAAAAAGGGCGAATTATCTAAGTAACCCTTCTCGCTGCACAAACAATTGCAGTAGGTGGACCGGGTGGTAAACTCGGTGGGCAAGAAGGTAGAAACTGAGCAAACTAAAAGAATCAAACTTCCAAATCGGCAGGCTGCGAGAGTTGCGGAAACCCGAGGAAAGATGAACTCTGGTAGAAAGTTGCGTCCGAAAAAGGAGCACATGGTAGGGTTAGTTTCCTCATAACGCGACCGAGAGCCCAAAAGACCGGTCAAATATTTACTGGGACTCCCAACGGCCCCTTTAATAAGTTTTTTATTGGACTTCCCACTCGGTCTACTATTTGCGCGTGCCCCATCTACATTCCTCCTTTATTCTTTCTCTTTGGTCCCCCTGCATCTGATTCTTCCCTTCCTTATTTGCCTGTTTACGTGCAGTGGGTACAAAAAGTATTTCTACATAGTGACCCTTAATTCTGATTAAATAACGATTGAGCTAATTTCAAGATCATGTCTATTTAATACCGGGAAAATAATATCTCGATGTTACGAACAAAATATTACAGTGTTTACGTTCACACCAACGACCATGAATGATAACTCAGCAGCTTAAAAGTCGAAGATGTTCATAAGATTGAATGGTACGTACAATGTCACTGCAGAATCTTAATATTCATTTATTTTATTATTATAATACCTAGCATTCCTCGTGTGTTCCTAGTGTGTGAGAAGTCCTCTTGGTTACAAGATAACATTTTGTAAACTGTTAACCACCTGTTTCTTTGAATTTTTACTGGCAGTGAACTTGTACCAGACTTGTTCGTAATCCAGAATGATCCTCAGCGATGCTATAAATACCTACGCCAGCACTCCATTGTTGGGGAATGCGAATCGACTCTGATTGCCACCCTCCCCCCAGTTCTTAAGAAGCATCCCAGGATTCCTGGTTCGCTCGACGATAAAGCAAACACATCGCCAGATGGCACCGATCAAGAACAACGACTGAGATTCTTTCAGCGTAGTTTTATCTAGAATCGTTTTTTACTTTGTTCCTTCGAGTCCAGTCGAACTTTTAGAACCTCAAGTCGAACCAAACTCGACAAAAACTTTTACTTTTTTTCTCGGGATCCAATGTATAGAAAAATTTGACATCTTGGGTAAATATACTACTATATGAGGAGAATATCTGAGCACATTTTCAACCCGATCTGCAGACTTTCAAGTTTTGTCAAATTTTGAAGGGGTACCCCTGTAAATTTTTGTGATTTTTTTAAATTGCTGTATCTCGGGATCTAATGTATAGAAAAATCTGAAAGTCTGGGTAAATGTTCTACTATATGAGGAGAATATCTGAGCAAACTTTCAACCCGATCGGCTAACTTTCAATTTTTGCCAAATTTTGGAGGGGTACCCCTGTAAATTTTTGCGATTTTTTTTAAATTGCTGTATCTTGGGATCTAATGCATAGATAAATCTAAAACCCTGGGTAAATGTTCTACTATATGAGGAGAATATCTGAGCATATTTTCAACCCGATCGGCCAACTTTCAATTTTTGCGAAATTTTGAAGGGGTACCCCTGTAAATTTTTGCGATTTTCTTAAATTGCTTTATCTCGGGATCTAATGTACAGAAAGATCTGAAAGTCTGGGTAAATGTTCTACTATATGAGGAGAATATCTGAGCATACTTTCAATCCGATCGGCAGACCTTCAATTTTTGCGAAATTTTTTCAAATTATTCTTTCTCGGTATCTAACGTATGAAAAAACTTGGAAATTTGAGTAAATGTATTACTATGAGAGTGGAACATGTGAGCATTTCTTCAACCTGATCGGCAAACTTCCACCTTCAAGTGTGGACAGTATACCGTACATCTACTAATTCATAACAAGAAATCTACAGAATAAAAAAGGACCCTTACAATAAATTGGAATCGGAAGTTTGTCGCTTGATCAGAATCGACATAAGGCAAGGATCAAAGCATTCATCGGCACAGAGAACGCGTTATCCCGTAAAGAAGAGCTCGATCGGTTGGTAGCTGGAGGAGTGATATTAATCCCGCGCACGAAGAGATGGCAAAAAGAAAGCCAGATAGCAGAGAGGCCAAAAGGAGATCGGGGCGGGGATGACAAGAGTGGAAGACAACGGTTGGTGTCTTTGAAGCAGAACGGCCCGCACGTAGGGGGATCTTTGTAGCTCGTACATCTCGCTAATTAAATAAAAAAAGTTCCTCCCTCCTCCTCCGTCTATGTATGTGTATGAACGTGTGCGTTTCCCATCCCGGTAACGTAACGGACTCTCCCCGGATTGTCGTCTATTCTTCTGGGTGTCGGCCCGCGGGCGACCGTCACCCGACGTCTCTTCGCCAAGGGTGCGCTGCGGATACAGCGAAGAGAAAGAACGAAAGTAAAAAAAAAAATGCGCGGATAAAGAGTCTCGTGGCACTCCTCCGGCTACGGAGCATTGTCCCCTGCCATTATACCCGCGTGTTTGCGTTCGCTGGCGGTGAGAAACCAGTCGAGCGTTGTTAC
>SHCU01000003.1:703146-740762 GCA_004307685.1 Ceratina australensis
CGGATAAAGAGTCTCGTGGCACTCCTCCGGCTACGGAGCATTGTCCCCTGCCATTATACCCGCGTGTTTGCGTTCGCTGGCGGTGAGAAACCAGTCGAGCGTTGTTACGCACTTACCATGGCTGATATCGAGTTACCGGTAGGTTCTTGGGGTTCAAAAAAAGGGTGTTTGGTTTTATATAATTCCCGCGGTTTCGTATTTGCCATTTCCGTTGATATCGTATTATAAGAATTGGGTATGTGGTCAGATTTAGCTAAATCGATAAATAGATTGCAAATCGATAAATAGATTCTATTTCTATGAGTAAAATTATAGAAACGAAACGGATGTAAACATTTGTTTTCTCCTTTAAATACTGTAACTTCTACTTTACCTTTGACGTGATTTTGAAAGATAGTTTTTTAATTTTAGAGTGAAACTAAAATCCTTATCTTCCGAATCAGCCACATGTCACTGTATTCTTATAACAATAACTTCGGCGTTATAAGAAACTATTTTATATCTCGAAAGTGTGAGCAAAATGTGAAAAATTCTGACAACTACAGAAGAGTATCGTCTGGGAGATAGTAATTCATCTAACAATAAAACCCCACGGCATCGCGTTCCCCTAACTCGTATTCATCTGCGCGCGGCCCTTTGGTCGCCTACTCGAACAGCATCCATTCTTCCGTCATCGAGGATGATCGCAATTTTTCAACCCAGCAGACACTTACCGCCGACACGGCCGCGAGGAATCAAGAGAGTCGCAAAGCGAACAAAGGGCGGCGAAGGGTTTGGTTCTCTTTTTTTTGCAAACGGAAGACAGTCTTTGATTGACCGCGGGCGAATTATCGCCCGTATCGACGGGGTGTTCCGTAATTATGCTCTCTCATAAGCCGCTATTGTTTCACCCATATGAGACCATAGGGAGTAGCCCGCTATTATGTGAACGTGTTTACGAGCGACGTGGGGTTTCTTTCTCTGTAGAATTCGCCGATTAATTAGACCGGAGATTCCTTTGTGTTTCTATCGAATCGCTGTTGTCGCTTTTCCATCTGTTGCTTGCAGATGTTACAGTTTTCTGCGCCATCGTGAGCTTGCCAAACTTGCTTTTATTTATTGGCACAAACGTTGGCGAACATTCAAGGTAGACAATTGAACAAAGTATGTATAAGTATTTCATGACTTCCAAAAATTTAATTTCTCACAGATTCTTTTAAATTATTTTACATTTGTGCATCTCAAACTTGCCTATTTTTTTACCCTTTCATAAAAATAGTCAGCTTTTATTGGAGATAAACAAGAAAATGTCTAATTAAATTATGAATTATTAATCAAAAATCAAAATATACTGCAAATGTACCTACGGCTCCTTACGAAAAATACTGTTTTTACTGTATCACATTTGAAGTGCAACGCGCTCGTCACGACGGGTTCATTTTCGCGGGCGGTAAAAGCGTGGAGACGGCGCCAGTTGCGGATTAGTTGAAATTGTGGCTCGCCCAGGGGCGCTTTCTCACGTTACCGCCGTTTATTACGCAACCGCACGGTAAACAGTTAATTTATTAATGTAAATAACGTATCACGCTCACTCCGCGGTGAACCTAAAGGTAATCGTATAATAAATCCTGATCGTATTCCATCTTCATTCTTGGCCAACGCTGCTCGTTTATCAAGATCCAAGACGAATGACTATACCGTGCTCTCCTGCTATTTTCTGTCATAGAAATTTCTCGTATTTTTAGAAGATTCTGTATTTTCGAGCTCTATCAGTTATTTATCGAATGCCATCTATTTATCATCGATTATATAGTATCAGATTACTTATGAAAATAATCCAATAATTCATGAAGTTTTCGTGGGATTTTAATCTTCTAAACGGTTCTCGCCGAACAATATTCGCAATCATCTGGAACGTTCGAAAGCACCTGATTCTGATTAGTTAAGAATGGAAACAGGCATGCTTCCGCGATTTCTCGTCTGGTTCCATCCGAAAACTGGAGCCTATGCGTCGCGCGCAGTGCAGCCGAGTATGTGCACTGAGGGGGTTGACTCGAGGGTGTCGGATGAACAAGGACACAAGGGGTATAATCGGCTTACAGCAACGCAGCCTGACGAGCCCATGAACGGACGGGCAGACTTGATCCCCAAAAGCCTCGATACCTCGAAAGCCCCGATATAACTCCGTCTTCCCCCTTGCTTTTCACCCCTCTCAGCCAAAGCCGTCCCTCTCGCGAGAGGAATGGGAATGCTGTGATCCGTTCGTATTTCCCGCGAAATGCTGGCTTTCAGCCTGGCACGTATCTCCGGTGTTCAACATATGACGGTACAAGCAAATTATTTAGGACAATTACTCAGTTAGAGAACCGATAAGAGAAACCTACAGTATTCCTAATTTCTATTCACGTCACAATTTTTCGAATTATTGCATTAAGATTAAATGAACCCTTAAATAAAGAAATAAAAATGTATTGGTACTTATGTACTAAAATACTGTGGAAAGAATTAAGAGATTTTTCTGACTATAAAAAGGTTGTTACATCTTCAAATTTGCATTACATTTAAGGCATAGTATAAATAGCACAACGAGAAAATTTTGTATACTGTTTTAACGTATGTTAAGAATATTGTAAAGTTGAAATAATGTACGAGTAAATACTGTTATCAAACCGATACATCTGTTGCATAAAGTATACGATACACATTTTATTCTGTTCAATACTCATGTTATGCGTAAACAGAAACAGGTTGCAAATACCGGTACATGTAATATCTACATAGTACGTAGAAACGAATTATGAATAAAAATGTGTTCAACACGATCTTTTAATATCGGAAGGTACGTGAAATCGAGTGCTAATCGTCAGGGAATTCCCAGTGAAATTCTTCATCGTGGCATCGGATTCCCCGGATGCATGCACATACATCGCGAACGATCGAGAGAGCAGGCATGGAATCGAGAAGCGATTTAGAGAGGTGCGCGTAGGGGCGGAAGGCGTCAGGGCAACGGGGTCATCGATAAATTCGAGGGAAATGCATGCACCCCTCGCGCAGGGGTGCCTCGTGTTTTCAAAGCGCTTTCGAGCACCCGTTCGTTCCACCGGCTAACCGGACTCTTTTTGACCTCGTTCTCGACCCAACCGTGTCTTCCTACGTTTCACTCTCTTTGCATTCCGATCCCGAAAGGATATAGAATATCATAGGTATTTCAAAACCGGTGCAAACAATTTTTTTATCAAAAAACGTTATCACGTTTTTCATTATTCGCATGTGAGAACTTTCCGCTTTTAAACTGCACGGGCTCGGTATTGAGGTATAAAAAAAGTTATTAAAAAAAAACTCAGACATATTTATTGGGCGCTTTCGAGTTTGGCAAGTTGTCAAAGTGATTCGTCATAATTAATAGAGAGCTTATTGACATAAATATCTATCGACGTGAATGCGCCGTGAGACTGATTTCAAAGGAGTTCGGTGCACATGCTTGTCCTACAGGGTAACTGAACTGCACTTGACCCACTTTCCGGTTATGCCGCTATCATCTCGCGCGCGCGCGACAAAACCAGCGCAAGAGATCAAAGTCGGCCATCCAGACTCGTAGACGTGCGGCGAGAAAAGGATGTTCTTTACACTTTGATTGTTTCATCGCCGCGTTTGTGATAAATCGCTCTCTCTTCTCGAGAATTATTCACTTACGTCTCCGTTTCACCTAACCATTGACAAATTTTCATGGTCGTTACAGAAAGTACACTGAATACATAGTCTAACAGAAAGACTTTAAAAAGTTAACTTAGATCGATTCGTTCTGACAAGAATTCTACTTATATTTCTTATTTTTATTTTTACAATTTTCTATTAAACCGCATGAGGATATTCTTGGAAATTAATAAGAATTAATGAAAATATATTAATAGAGAAATACACTTATGAAATAGTTCTATATTTTTTATTCTGTGAAAAGGTATCGAAGGTTGTCGAAGAAATAAAGTGGAATCTGTTTTTCATTATCGAACTGGGTATGAGGCGAAGATTTTGCGTTCGATCATGGACCCTCGTGGTAATTGAAAGCGCTAGTACACGGTGTCGAGAGTTGCCACGCTCGTGTTTCGCGAAAACAACGCCACTGGAAACGGTTCGCCCTGGCCATTGTTCCATGCAACCGATGATAGATGGGCGGAGGAATAACTTTAAATTGTTTGCCCTGGCTTTTATTTCAAGGCAGTCCGCCACTCTCCGTGTATTCTACAATTTCCAAATTTCGATCACCGTTTAATATTCTCATAATAGAAATTAATTTCAAGTTATGCGTCAATTTACCTTGCATGTTGATACATGCCTCACAAGCTGAAACGGTCTACATTTCGCTCGACACGTGCTGTTTAAATAGAAACTTCGTGCAGTGTTTAAAGTACTACATGTTTAGTTGCTGAAGAAAATAGATTTTTCAAATTCATTTTTTCAATTCCATGATATTGATCTACAGTAAGCAGCAAAACTTCGTTTTAGATAGGTAGATAAATTTACTGAACGATATGTGAAGAATGTTTTAACAAAATAAAAATCGATGAAACAACTTTTACAGAGCACTTACCTCCTAGCTAATTAAATATTTGTCTCATCATTGCACATGAAGAGGCTCACTCAGTATAAGCATTTTGTATTAAAAAAATTGTATCAAGGAAATAACAAGTCTTTTAGTGTATCCAATTTTTTACGATTTTAAACGTATACGGTCGTTTAAAAATGTTTTACATCCCTATGTGAAAAATAATAAATTTATCCGTTCGCCCATCACGTTTTATCGGGAAATAGATTTATAAATTGAATAATAAGAAATCTGCAGTCCCTGTGTAATTACTTAAATGCAATTGATCAGGGAATGAGATTTATTAAGTCCTGTTCCGGGAGGATGGTAAACTGGGCTGAAACGAGGCCGGAAGCCGGTTACGCCGGTGGCTCCCCGTTGACAATCTAACGTAATTTACTTGCCGTTTAACGCAGTTAAACCGTACTTTGAGGTATGGCGGGACGAGAAATTAGCAGTGAACTTCGGGTAGAAACTTTACCGGCGAAATCGACACCCACCGCGCGACGCGATCTCCCCTATCTTCGCGTGAATTTCGCGCCCGGTGTGCCTGGTCGTTAGAGGGACGATTTGCGAAACAGCAGACGCGACGAGCCGAGGGGTGGATACGTTCGGTGAGCGCGTCGCGATTACGTGGGTACAAGCATTCCGCAAACAGCGAACACCCGTTTTACCCGGAGACACCCGCCTCTTCTCTGTTCCCGACGTTTGTCGCCGCTCCGTTGTAACGTAAAACCCGAACGCTACTGTGTCGTCATACATCCCAATTAAGACATAAAACTTCCTTCACATTCTCACAATACATATTTATAGAAATCTAAACAATTTCATTTTCTAATTATTGTGACGGAAAATAGGCTCTGCGATTTGAAATTCTCTGAAATTTCATTTTTACAACTTGTGTCGTAAGATCTAGGATGTAATATAATTTCGTTACACGTAATTTTCTAGGCAAGCAATAGATATGGGCTATATAACGGTATCCATCAGGTATAGAAATCAAGTTAACGTAAAATCCAGAGACATATGAAAATACGTATGAACGGGTAAATAAATAAATATATTATAATCTGCGTTTGCGAAGATCTCATTTTTATCCCAATTGCAACTTCGAGAAAGTATTCCTCGTAATAAATTATAAATTTAATGATCACAAATAGTTTGAAACGAAAGGCTGAAGATTTAATAAAACGCAACGTACATATTTATATGGGATAAAAAATCGCGTAAGTAAAGTGACGAGGCGATCGAATTCGAAGCCTGCTTTTGGTCTCGGTTTACCCAAGGGTCTCCATTTCGCGCTTCGCTCGTATTTGTACATTATCGAAACACCGTGGGGTTGAAAGAAGCGTGGAGGGTGGGGGGTTTTAGCTTTTGACGACGAGTCGGGAAAGCTTCGGAAAAGCTTGGTCGGCGGCTTTGATATACGAGCGTTGGAAAGGCCGGTTGCAATCTCGCGTCCTCGCCGCGAGGCCCCGTGACTACCAATAATCGAACGTTATTGCGTTACTCGGCTGCTCCGAGCTCCGTTCGCGAGTCGTAACACGTGCACGTTCGAAATGGAGAACGGCTGTTGAACCGGTCGAACGAGTGCAGAGACCGAGAAAAAAAAGCGAGATTCGATGGCGCGAGGGAGATTTTAATGCGTCCTGTTGCTATTCTTTTTTTTGTTAGCTTTACTATTACCGAAGGGCTCGAAACGTGGATGAAAGGGAAATTCACTAATATTCGGAATAAAAGTTAATCATTATATGAACGAGTAAAACTCGTAGTTGTTCAACTCGTTTATTATAAAGAGAAGATCCTGTTCTGCCAGCATGTACTGCTCTCAGTGTACAAGAGTGATGAATGACCTCACATTTTTTTTATATTGGCCTATTTTTTGTATGAATGTAACAATGAAAAAAAATAGTAGCTGAGAATGATGCTATTGTAGGCAGGGTAATGTTATTTGGAAAATGGGTTATTTAAATTGCTATTATAAAATTACTGTTCTCATTTATATAACTGCTTGAAAATTCTCAATTTTTGCCGTTCTTGATTTCGATTGATCGCATACGGCTTACTGTTCTCAGTTGGCATGAGAATGGCGTACCTAGTGTTTACAGAACGCGACGCGGTTGGCAGGTTATAACAGCGTGTGTTTGCTTGAATTTTTGAAAATTTGTTTTTCATTTGTTTCGGGCTGATTGTGAGGGAGAAGCAAACGGCGCGCGTGTCGTCTCGCGACAATTGTTCGCGTTTCTGTACGTGTATCATTCGAAAGTAAATAATTTATTTATTCAAACTCTCTACTTCGGCTCCGATCATTTCCCAAGGTTCTCCGCGTATCGAATTCGATTCGATGGGATGTTTGCCGATCGTTCCCGAGCGTGTTAAACGAATTCGAAATAAAATTCTATCGTCGGTGAAAGGGATGCAATGAAAAATGGAACGGGACGGATGGGAACAGTGTGAATAAAATATAACGCCGCCCTGAGCCTCCACTTAGAATCGAACCGATCCCTTTGAAAATTCCAATCTCCGTTCTTCTTTTGGAATCCTTGTTACAGATTCTCTAATCTCCACTAAACGATAAATTCGTATACAAAGAACACGTAAAGCATTGGGCAAGCATAATTATTGATTGACATCTTCAGGAAGTATCAAATTATTCTAACTTGTCTTATTAATTCTCCCTTATTTGTCATTATTTGTTTGATTAATGCTGAAAAAATTGTACGTTTGACGACGGATACTTATCATTTATAAAAATAAAAAGCAATTTATTTCTCTCTGTTAGTTTCTTTAGT
Source organism: Ceratina australensis (assembly GCA_004307685.1). Lineage (NCBI taxonomy): Eukaryota > Metazoa > Arthropoda > Insecta > Hymenoptera > Apidae > Ceratina > Ceratina australensis. The sequence goes on from SHCU01000003.1 coordinate 710,500, forward strand.
CTCAACTTCTCTACTATTAATTCAGTTGTATTCCTCACTGTGTACCCTGTTGTATTTTTGTCGTACGTCTTTTATTTTACCTAATATTTCTTCTATACTTCAGGTATCGCGGTAAGAAGTAATGAAGTGATAACATGGGAGTAAATAATAAGCAAATAGTTTCCAGCAAAACAGTTCAATTTAAAGTTTAATGGTAGCAAGTTTCGTTATCGCTTTCATAAAGGAAATTTCGAGCAGTTCATATTCCACCGCGAGATGCATCACGGGCGGTACATCATTTTATAATCTTGAAAGGTTATAGTTCTTTAGGATACCGCTTACTATTTATCTCAACTTGGCCGAGTCGTAACATATTCTCGTAAACTGTTCTCTTTCCTGCGCCATTTTTATCCATCCCCTAGCAGTCTTCTATAGCGTTCTATTACATCCCTTGCGTCCATAATTTCATTCTATACATCTCCGTGTAAACAGTATATTTGACTGATACAAAAATATATTCTTGTTCATTAAATTAACAAGCCTGTTAAAAAATTTAATACATGTATATAAAGTCAAATGATATATAACACAGATTTAATGTTACTCTCATTGGACATACTACTTCTTCTACGATTATTTACTTATTTTTAAATATGTATAAAAGTTCTTATATTTGCTAAAAAAACATGTTGTTATTATAAGAATTTCGTTCGCTGGATGTCCGACTTTTTAAATACTTAGTTCTCAAAGGACTGCCATATTTTACGTAGGCGCTTTGCGTCAAAGAGACGAAAAATCTCAAGAGCGTATAATAATTCATATGCCCTCTCATTAAACTTGGCAGTGGCTGCTCCATCATACACGCGACACGGAAATCGACCGGATCCAAAAACGTAGAGGCGAAGGAGGGAGCAAAAAAAAGGGAATGAAACGAGGATGCAGGAAGAATTGCGGTCCTCGTCCGAGGGAATACGGTCGAGTGGCCCTTTAGAAGCTCCTTTTTTTCTCTACTCTCTCTCAGTCACGAATGTTAATAACGGCAGGAGCAGTTATTGCATTATACTGTCTGTTGTATCGACCGTACGAGAAAGGTATTACCACTGTGTGCACACTCGACGATACATTATCCCATGATTATCGTCAAGCACCGCGAAACGAAGACCCTCGCCGCTTTTTAACGAGGAATCGACGCGGAAAATGTTGAGACCAAGGATACCTGCCACTCGACTGTCCCTCAACCCCTCTCTGAATCTCGATTGCATGAACAATGTTCCACGTCGAAATACCTACCCCGAGTCTCAATGATAATTAGTAGAAAAATTATACTAGGACGATCGATCATGCTTAATGAGCCCATCATTAAACTCATGGCTTGTTATCATGGTTTCTTTTATTGATTCCATAGTTTTATGTGAAATTATTTTTATAAATTTGTCTAATAATTTTATGATTGAACTTATAATTACAAATAACAGATTATGATCAATTACATTTTATGTGAGATCATGCTTTATTGCAAAATGCAAACTAGGATTTGTAGCATTATTGCTTTTCTTCTTACCGTTAGACAGGTTATCTGAACAAACAACAGGTAACCCTTTCCGCCAATTTGGAGCGTAGCAACAAAGGCGAGCGATCGAAGCAGCAACGAAATCGTCACAATGGCACAATGCCCCCTAGACAATGCTCCAGATACCTGGCACCGGAATTAGCCCCGAGTCCGTCGAACCGGCACGGTGGAAACGAGTCAAGTGGGCCCCTGTTCGACGCCTAAGCGGTGAATTAAATATAGCCGTCGCGTGGCAGTCGAGTGGCTGCTCGAACGAGGTCTAAAAAAGACACGCCCCTAGTTCGCACCCGATATTCATCCCCTGTTTCTTCTCATCCCTCGCCGACCCAACCCTGTGGAAACCTACCTCGAATCGTCTGATTCTTTCTTTTGTATTCTCAGCCTGTTTGAGAAGTTCGCTAATTACACTTTTGTACGAAATAAAACATTTGCAATACCGATTTGTATTGAAAGTTACTATAGTACATATATTATCACGCTTAGACAATAATATTTTAGGTGACTGATCTTTAAAATAAATACTGATAATAATTGTGATGAAGGCACTCTGCCCCAAACACATGAGTTACTTCATTTCTTGTTAAACCTGTGGCTTTAAAGATAGTTCTATTAGTCATGATTGAAAGTTCTGTCATCGAACATCGAGTTATGTAATTTAATATGAAACATCGTTACTGCATGAGGTCAGTCTTCTCCAGCTAGCCGGCTTTTTCTAGAATGCAGTAAGTAACGATAAGTGGCGAGTGCCTTATGCATTTCTTATATTTGCATTTTTATATTTATGAAGTTTTGAGGCATAAAACGTATCAATTTACATTTCTATTGTTACATTTGCATTCATTTTCATTATATGTTCTAACCCAAGGGACATTTGTAAGGCACTTGCTACTTACCTACGTGTCACCTACTTCATTCTAGCAAAAACGGGCCACCTGCAGATCCCTGCAAGGAACCTATCCATCACGAAACCATAGTATAGATATAGTATACACTTGTACAGAACCTTGTGGTCGAAAGTAAGAGGCTTTTGCTATCGAAATATCTGCCAGTCATCCTATCAGTCAGTTTAAACTTGGAATCGAACGATATGTAAAGCTTTTCGCATAAACTGTTTTTGAGGAACTTATAGTGCATATTATTGAAGCAATTATTTAGTTTTCATGATTCGATTTTAATGAACGAAACCGCCAATTTCCGGTTCTCCTCTAACATCTCCACGATTACAACGTTGTTGGGATATGGTATGGCGCGACGTTCTGGCAAACCCGATTTGTTGTGTCAAGCTGACAGCCGGGACGAACTTTAACACGCAATAACGAGCGGGCACGCGTCGACGCGGCGAGGCTCGATCCGACGTGGCGTCGCGATGCCTAACGCCGCTGCCAACCGATGATGGATTAGACGCGTGCGGCGCGTCGGGCTACAGATACCGGACGAAAATCAAATTTGGAATCTCCTCTAAGGCCACCTGCTTGAACAGACCACAGATTTTAATTGTTTGACCGCGGATCTTATGTGTGTATAGTGTAAAGTGTAAGTGATACTGAGTTAGAAATTAAATAGTGCAGTTTTATTCGATGTATCCCGAACTTCAGAGGAAATTAGCGGCTAGTCTCTCAGCCGTTTTTTCTCAATGATCTTTGCGATTCCTCCTTTTCTTAATATTCCTTCAACGTGATTTAATGATTAAATATTAAACTGTTTCTATTTTCGTTGCCTTTCATAAAATTACTGAAAATTAGTTCTTATATTCTTTAAAATTCGACGTGTCAAAAATACGTTTAATTTTTTCTAATAGCTCTTTAATCTAATGACATATAAAGCTGGATCTGGTGATGAAGTGTCATTATATAACAAAGTGTCACTCTTATCGTGGTAAAATGCACTTTCATTGGGAAGATTATAAATGCCGTTTACGAAGAGATACATGAATAAAAATGTATAATTTTTTACCAAAATAGAAATTTTACGGGCGTAGTTGCGACAGGGGATGTTTACAATCCGAACAACACGTTGGTTGTGAATTTGCATAATTATACAATCACTTTCAATTATATCAATCTCTACCAATCAATTTTCGTTGCAATTATTTAATGAAATTCCATGCATTTACTACGCCACCTGGAAGCGATTAACTTTGTGTAAACATGTTCCAGATACAATTTCTAATTAAGTATTTACTATTTTGGCTTCTTCATTTCGCGCAGATTATACATTTTCAAGTGGGAGAGATCAAATAGGCGAAAATCGATTTTATCCGTGATATTACGGCGAACATTTGCGTGACCGCAATACACACGTTGCCGGAGGCGCTAAAACGCGCGCTTAATATTTACTCCGAGCCGCAAAGCGGAACGCCTCGTTGCCGGTATCGCAAATTTCATTAACGATATCGCCGATCAACCGCGGTCAAACCCCCCTTCCCTTCAATAGTTACCCTTTTCTGATCACGTTTTATATTTGTTATGATCCTCAACCCTCAAACGATTCAGAGTGATCTCAATCGAGGAAGAAAGATATTTTCAATTTGAACTCAACAATATAAACGAATTCTCTTATTCCGATTTCAATTATTTAAGATAGTTATTAGATAAACTGCAAAATGCAAGGTTACGTGAATAATTTCCAGAGTAATCGCTTCGTCAAAATGAATTGACAATTTAATTTTAATATTCAAAATTTACATCCGCACGTTTATAAACAGTAATCGCGCGTGTATATTGCATTAAATATTCTACATATTATAAACTAGAGTGAAACGTGAGAATATTAACTGCGTTTCATAAAAGTAATACTAAAACAAAAGTCAGGCACGTATTTCTGCAGCGTATAATAACCATGAAAATTCGTTGCAAATGGAAATCTGACAAACTCGATCTATCGTTTTTCCACCGCTTTGAAGTACGCACGCCGTGGACACGATTTAATCCGGAAAATAGAGGACGGGCGATGGTCCGGCCGAGCCGGGAAGAAACGAAGAGAGGGCATAATAACGCGCGGAATCAAAATCGGATCCCCGTGGAAACCGTGTGGCGCGTGAAATTAGTTTTCCCGTATGCCGCTCGTCGGCGATCCAATAAATACTAATCGATGGACAGAGAAAAAGGGAGGCCGCGCGCAGACGAAAACTTGGAAATATACGTACACGTGTATTCGTTAATTAATCCTTAATTAATAATATATATTTTGCATGTCATTTAGACTCAGCCTGTTATAAGTTTTAACAGTGCAATTAATCCCTAGTTTGGCGTATTAATCAGATAACAAATAAACGGAATAAATTCTCATAAATAATGCATAAAACAATTTTTGTAAGTCTGCAATTACGAAATTATAAAAATGCATCATTTGCGTAAATCAATCACTTTACGTAAAATCATATATTTATATTTCCTGTTTTAACTTCATCAATTAAAATATGTTTCAGCGAACATCGCGATAAAACTCTCGAGTCCGATCGTTATAAGTAAATTTAAGGAAAATTTTGTATTTGCTTGGGGATAAAAATAAATTTGAGGCATTAGCCTCTTCAGGAAATCACTCGACAGAGCGAGGGTGGAACGGTTTACAGGCAATGGTCGCCCGCTAACGATCTCCAATGGATAATCGGAACCCGTTGATCGACGAGTCCTCGAGCGAAAATGATAATGGGATTACGGGCCACGTTACCGGATACCGCGGCGCTATCTCGTAAACTAAGCGGTTCGATCTGGGAACACAGTCACGTTTTGCCTGTTTGGAACGGTGCGCCAGGAATTATGCCACCGTAAGCATTGTCACTGTCAGTGAATGAGAAAGCCTTCACCTACCTTTCCTACCTAGAAAACGAAATCGTTCCCGCGGGATCAAACGAATCGTATTTCGCATGCCGTCGGTAACGTTCGAGCTAAATGAATAATTAAAGCAGTATACTCTTGAGAAAGTGCGTCGATACGTGCTGGTGCACTAATCGATTATNCATGCCGTTGGTAACGTTCGAGGTAAATGAATAATTAAAGCAGTATACTCTTGAGAAAGTGCGTCGATACGTGCTGGTGCACTAATCGATTATCAAGCTGCATTGAAAACGTTTTTAAGTTCATTTATGTACTTGAATATTATTCATTTTGATATACACTCATTGTACACGATATTTCTTTTTCATACGTATTACAAATTTAAGATTTTAATATGAACTACCGTATTTTAGTGATTGTTAATAAAAATTTGTTAAGTAAAAATTTTTTTTTCAATTCATTATAATTCTGTTGGAGAGACAATTAATCAATAAATATCGTATTGAATATCTGTCTTTCAATCAGGAATACATGAAGAGACATCACATGGTGAAATAAATTCTATCACTCCACTGTGATTGATTTCCTCAGACATATAAATAACAAGCAATTAAAAAGGTTTGAACAATTAAAAAAGAGAGAAAGGTAGCGGTGCGATGACCCAAATGTTTTGTGTCGAATTTAAAATTGTTGCAGCTACATTTTCTCGCGGGGATAATGGCGACGACTCGAATTTTTTCAGTTGATCCGAATGGAACGCAATAATAAAATGACGATTAAAAGAAATACCGGCGAGGAGGGTTTGGATGGTCCCACTTCGTTGTCGCGCCTCATTAAAAACGTATTCTTTCACGAGACGTAAACGAGAGAACGGCGGAGGAGAATCAATGGTAACAGGAGTGTGTAATGCCTCGCGAAAATGATCCATATTTTTCTCGTCTCTCCGTCATTTCAGTCTTGCGGAATATCATTACCGAACCGTCTGATTAAAATATATCCAGCAAGCGTTCGAATTGTTTCAGATGTCTTACAGATGTATTGTATTACGACGCGTGGTAGCGGGATTAATCATCCTCTGCGAGGAATATGCACAGCCGCAAAAGAGTGTTAATATTGTTAATAACTCGGCTACTATGGTGGTAGACCCTGATAACAGCGCGATAATGCAGATTGTCAATGTTATCCACAAAATTAGTAAAAATATGGATTACGGGTACTTTTCACCCTTATATTATCATGACTTTCGTTACAATCATCGAAAAGATGGACGTTGTGAAGCAGTCGCGTTATCTTCACGGTACCAAATAGAAGAGATAAGAGAATAGACGAAGAAGTAAGCGAGGGAAAAATAATAAAAGAGAGGACGAAAGAAAGCATAGTGAAAGGGAGTAAACGGTAAGGAGATTGAAAATTTGAAAATGACAAAGTTGAGGTGACCGTGAGGAGGAGGCGATGCGAGAAAGAGAGTAAGCGGTGAAACTAATAAAAAAGAAAAAAAAGAATACCAGAAGCCCGGAAGAGAATTAAAAAATATAAAAGTAGGTAATAAAAAGTGATGACGTCTCAAATTACATGGCGTCGTAATTAATATACACGTGCAGAGTCTCTGCCTCTTCTGCATTGTAAATAAAATGCAAATAATTATGTAAGACAACATGCAAGAATAATGAGTAAGATAATTGTAAGATAATTATGTTATTTACAGGAGCTATGTCGTAATCTTATAGGGGGAAGAATTTAAGCTGTACTACTACCATTACTTTTAATTTAGTAAATGGCCACTTTAATCGCTCGCTGCTTTTTGCAACTACGTTTAAGTTAAATCCCGTCCTAATTCGAAGCAATAGATAAAAGTGCGAGGTGAGTTCTGTCAAGACCGCAACTCTAAAATCCACTGCAACACCAGTCACGCTTGAACTCGTTACTAAAGATCCCTGGGAAACTCTATCCACGTCCGCGAACACTCCGTCATCCAGGTCCGCGTGAAAGACGCAAGCCGGAAGTGAGTATAGCCGTGGAAAACTCGTCCATTTTCGAGCGGACACGTACCTTCGCTTAATGTCCGTTCACGGTGATGCAGGAGCTGGAACACTGGAAGTAAAGCCGAGAAAAAAGAGACAGGGTTGGGAAAAAAATGCGACAGCGGCGTGGCCGGAGTCACGGGGAATGCCGATCACGGAGGATGGACGACGTGGGTGGGAATAGGGCGTACGGAGTATCGCGATACTCCATCGGCCCAGAAATCGATACGGTATGGCCAGCGGGTTTCCCGTCTCTGTTTTTCGCGAGACAATCTCGGACACGGATGATGCTCCTCCACGTGGGCCCTCAGCTGTGCTCGTGGCATCGATTCGATGAATTTTTCGCTTCGCCCCCGCGGCAGCAAGGAATTTCGAACCGGTAATTTTCGGTGCGTCCGTTTCATGCGCCAATGAATGCGGCCGGTTGATTAAAAATCTTTCCACTGAGTAATTGCTTCTAAATATACACGCGCCGCGTACACTTTTTGAAACGCAACAGACGATACGGTGAATGAAAAATTATTATGGAACACCGGAATTGTATGAACACTTTTTCAAAATAACTTCTGATTTACTGTCACTGACTTCGACAAATATACGTTGAAAATCTTATATTTTTTTACAAATAGAACCATACAAGTACTCAGGGAATTATGGTTTGAATAAATTCGCAACGTAATCTCCATCACGTGAAAGGCAGTTCGTAAAACATTAATAAAAATCTGATGGAACATGTTCCGTTTTATAGGTAGTATAATTATTGGTGGTTCTCGCATCAATGCTAGTAGTTTGCCTGAATTGTTCGTTAATTAACCGCGAGGAATTAATTAATACTTCATTCGGCTCGTTAAAAGTTGTTAATGCGCACAAGTTATTCGTATTTGAATTTGCACCGTAGTTTGCAACACGTTAATTCGAGTTCACCGAAATTTTCGAGCTCAACTACTTTGTGGGAAATGATTATTGTTAAGAAGACAAATTAAAATAATCCCTTTAGCTATTCAATCTGGTAAATAATTTTTAAATAAATTAGTAGCACGAGATAACATCCAATTCCCTTTTATTCACGGAATAAAGTACAGACAAAACAAATTGACTATTTTTCTTCATTAATTGGCCAACAATTTTTCGCTATTGCACAGTATTTTTCGTTCCACTTGGAAAAAAAGACGTAGAACTACAATTAAACGTCATAATTAACGTGCAAACGTTACCCGTCAGCGTATTTCGGGCAGACGATTCGTGCTGATTTCCGTTTCATGAGTTAACCGATGGTAACCCTTCTTCTACCTTTGGTCTGCTTAAATATTTGAAGAGCCGTTCGGCTGAAAATCTTGCCCAAGCGTATACGACCGTTCCGAATCGCGACACGACATTTCTTCCTCATCCCGTTTACTGGTCGTCGATATTTCAACGCTGCCTATCTCCTGTCCCCTAATGGATAATTTCCACCCACCATTCCCTCCTCCGATCCCCCGGTTGCCCAGCTTGAAACTTTGTACGTACCGGTGAAAAAGCCCGGCCCGATATGCTCGTTGGCATCGACGATTGCCTCAATCAGAAATCAATACAACTGTCTAGCATGCTACGAGCGGTAGTAGGCGTGTTAACGCGTGTCTCAGCTAAATTAGCATACTGTATATGGTACCAGACTTAAGGACTCGGAATAGAGGATGAAGAATTATATGATAGCCATGAATATTTCATTATACGATAACAATGAATAAGTGGTTAGTTCCATTGATACATATGATTTATATTATCCGAACATAGAAGAAAGACTGTATCTACACTTAAGACCTTCTTTTACAATAGCATAGATCCAGCTTAAAATGGGTCCAATGGTCAACGTCCAGTCACCTACGATCGATATCTCGAACCGATGTGTCTCTCAAAGAGGAGCCTAAGTTTGATTTGGCAGAGATCGTCTCCCCCCCTTTTTTCCCGTTCCTTTCTGGTCCGAAGAGAAAAAGGAATGCCCGTACGTCCGTCGCGTGTGCACCGTACATAGGTATGTATTATACGTGTGCAGGGTGGGTGCCTACGGTCGATGCGACGACCGGTGAGGAGGAACGGGTAAAATAGAACACGGGAAAAGAGAGCGGGAGACAAGAGAGCCCTGGGCGAACGGGGGTGGCCCGATGGTGGGAGGGTGGAAAAAAAGAGGAAGAAGTACGTTTGGTTTGGCAGCGGGCGGTGGGCGTCGAACTCGGGACATCGCGCGCGGATGACGAGTAATCGATCACGAGCACTGTGCCAACACTCCGCGCCGAACAGCTCAGTGATTCTCATTTTACGTTCTATCGATACCCACTGGCTATCCCCCCTCGCCCGAGACATTAAATCTGATCGACATCGATGCGATCGATCATGGTCATAAAATTTTGATTACAGTAGCAAAATTTAGTATACAAATGTTTACATGTTTGTCTATTAATTTAATACACATATTAATTAATAAGGTATGAGATTTTGAATAGACCTTATGTCGACTTCGTTTAACCAAATCAATTTAAAGAGCTAAACTTCGTAGTATAAAAATCATGTACAGTTGAAGTCAGCTATACTCAATCCGTGATTTGTCAAAATTAAATGTATAAATCGCAATCATTATATTCCTCTTAAGTAGCAATAGGTTTCGTTCACGAAGCATTTGAATAAAAAGTTTCTTGTTTCATTCCTTATCTTTATCTAAGATCGAGTACGGCTTGTTTAGGCCCTTGCAAAATGTATCTCATTTCAGATTTCCATCACGCATCGGAAATTGATAGAAGTTCAGTCTATTAATCATTATTAGCTAAACCCTTCACACCCCTAATCTCTCATCGCATGGTATCAATTTTTCACTTTCGATCAAGCCGACCGCAAACAAGCTCATATCGATGTTATCGCTGCTTGGATGCTTGAACGCGAAACAGAATTTAAATTACCTCGAAACCCTTCCGAAAAAGATTGTAGATTATCCGGTGCATTGTTTTAGGGGTCTCCCATATAATAAGAGTCCTATCTGTCCATTAATCTAGGGACGTTCAAGTACGGGACGCGCGTTCCCGGGATACACAAACCCCTTTTCTTCCCCCTCTATTATCAAGAGGGAAGAGAACGGGATAAGAAGTGGAGGTCGCGCCGGATCCAGAAAGGGGAATAAGCCTAGCAAGCTGGACACGCCAGAACGCTGCCAATTCTCTATTGTCCTTGGCAATCGGCCATTTTCTCTTCACCTGTTCCAACTATTTTTTACCCGTTTTCGGAATCATCCAGCCAAGAAATTTAGCCATGACGAATTACTCAAGCAATTTATTCAAGGGACGCGCTAGCTGTGATTTCATTCTTTGATTATGAGTGTCCCTCAAAATAGCTGGAACAAATTGGATGTTCGATGTTCCAGGAATTCAGTACCTCTCTCCTACTATTTGGTACCTATTATAATACTACTGATTAACTACTCCTCCTTTTTATTTAAGGACGATTTTTGTCGAAGGACAGTCGACTATACGGAGTAGCGTATTTTAGCCGAAAACAAATACGCGTCCCCTTTCATGATCCCACGGCGAGCGTGTACAAAGTACAACGAACTCGATGTATATTGAATTCGGCGGGAAAACAGGAATCTCAAAGTTTGAAAGAATCTCCGCGTTATCGCAAACCACCCTTCCCACCGGGCGGAACTTTTCCAATTTCAATTCAACCTAATACCCCCTGTATTTTATCTGTACCCGCGGATAAATATTTAAGCATCGTTCTTTCCCAGCTTGGGAGCGTGAGCTGACTTCTTTTAACGGCAAAACTTGCCGACGATTGTTCTCAATAATCGTCGATGACGGTAAAGAAGTTGGCGAAAGTTTGAACACTCACCGGTCAGAAGGAGCAGCAGCGTCACGGTCGAATCCATCCCCAAAGCCGAAATTCGTCGAAACGCAATCAATTCAACGCATTCTCGGAACATTCCTGGAACAAGAATACCTGTTAATTCTGATCAAAGCGTTGCTCGTCAGATTTCATTCCAGTGAACAACGAAAACTTCGTTTTAATTTTTTAAAGCTGCTTAATACCATTTTTATAATAAGCTCTTTTATAAATAAATAGAAAAGTATAAATATGCCTGACCTTCCTCTTGCACGCTATCATTTATATTTTACATCATTTAAAAGTTACAGTTCCCATTAAAATGATTTATTCAGATATTTAAAACGATTTAATCCGCAATTATGTGATTTTCTAAAATGATTTATACGACGTATGATTAAGAAAGCAATAGTTTAAGGCAAAAGCCTACTTTTATGATTCTTCTCAAGTGCATAAATCATTTCATATTATATTTATAGACATCTTTGCTTTGAAACCATAATTTGACTAATATCCTGTTTTATAATGATTAAATTCATGCGAAGTTAACTCCAGATCAAAGGTAACATATTTCGATGGGATTGATTTTGAGTGCTTCTTGCGGGGCAAGCGGAGCTAGTAGGAATGAATTTTCGAGCGATTAATTGGAGATAGAGGCGAGTTCAAATGGTTCTCAGTGATGTATTCGTGTTTGAGTGGCAAATATGTCCAACGTTCCCCTCGTTCGATAAATCTCGCCGGAGAGCTTTCAAAGTCTCTATTGGGATATTAACGATTATCAATTTTGTGCGATATTTCGCCTAAGTAAATGACGTTCTAATAATGATCATAGTTTCCTCCATAATAAATGCAATTTATTATTTTATACTAATCAAAACAGGTTTTCATTTAATTCCGCATAGACCAATGCAAAGTGAGAAATGAATTGTTATTCCTAATTTCCATCAGTGAGAAGGGAGGAAGCTAAAGCTACTATGGTTTATACAGCTAGGGACAGAGAATCATAGCCAGCTCTTAATTGTCTCAGTTTTGCCTAGGGGGACAAAGTCTAAGACGAATAATAAATTTTTGTCTTAACTTTCAACACTCAATACATAATCAATGCTTTTGGATCCTTACAGGATTTTGACGTTTCAAAATGAAAACAAATTTAACTTATCGGATTTTGTCATCCTGGGGAAAAGTCACACAAGCGAAGAGCTAGCTACGATTCCCTGTCCCTAGCTGTACACGCTTGATTTCAAAGTGAATAATCGATAGCCCATGCTGCTTATTGCGTCCGACAGATTTTACAGCAGCGTTAACCGACATACTCGAGAACGAACATGTATCCCCCATGTCCGTTAACCACTTTATCATATGGCCTGCACAATGTTACGATCCTGGGACGACACAGTGGCATAAAATTTGGGTTATATGATGCACACGCGTGTCAAACGATTGCGAACCATGGTGAAAGTGAAGTTTAATAACGCGACGGGGGGACCGGTTATGGGAAATTATTTACCTGATAGCGGTAGCATGGCTGCGGTTGCGCTTCTGCCGCGAAGTACAACGCCCGGGCGTGTTGTTTCCGAAAATTTGATTCGCGATATTCAATGCGACGGAAATGGGGTATTTGAAGAAGGGTTATGGGGTTATGTGTTCAGCAAATGGGTCGCGTGTTATACATTTAGGGAAACTCGATTCGCGATGTTCGTTTACTGCCCCATCCATACGATTTGAATAAGAAGTGATATGAAAGACACCATCGTTTTTTACCAAAATTATAAGAATTTTTACAACATAGAAATGAGATATAAATGTGCAGTAAATCGTTTTATTTTTGTGATAATGAAATCGACATATCATTAAGATTCATTAAATGCATAATGAAATCAATGACCAGTGAATAATTTTAAATGTTTGTTATTGATTCCTTTTATATGTATATGTACCTGAAATAATGGACTTCTCTAGTTATAAATAAAATGTCTAGCCACAAATGAAATGTACAGTGCAACCGAAATGGTTGTTGCATGCCAACAATGTCTGTAACTGTAAGGGAAATTTGTTAAGGGAACTTTATTGGTTCTCAGAAGGTGAAAGGCGTGAGGTTAGACGGTAAAGGAATTTCTATTTCAGAGGAATACACTTCGGAGCGACGCTCGGGTGGAATTGAAACGTATTAGCCCGGAACGTGGGAACACGAGGTATAAACTGGTCGATAAGCGATAAGATTGATGGTCCTGCGGCAAAGATATTCATTTATTTCTGAAGAGTGACACGCTATTTTTCAGGATGCTCCGCAACGAGCGTAATACATTTATCTTAATATTTCATGCTGTCCGGAGAACGCGCGTCTCTATGTATGTGTAATGTAACCGTGCGAGTCGGAAGTAGAAGGAAATACGTGACGTGTGTATTTTATTTCCCTTACAAGAAAAATCAAAACGAGACATCCTTATTCCATTTATTATTCATTAGCCCCGCGTTTTTTACTTATACCACATCATTCTAACCGACATTGCATGTGCTGTTTTTTAAATACTACCTCCTCCCGTCGTGGGTTCGTCTGCATTAATTATTGTGTATAAGAAATGCATAGAAAACAGTCAGAAGCAAAGTAGAATGGAAAACGAAGAAACAGAAAACAGTAGAACGTGTGAGGAAAGTTTCGTTAAGATTTGAGAACCTTCAAATTTTGCAAACCTTTCACCCTTCACATTTTCACGATATTTTCAAGTTGCTGTATCTCGGGATCTAATGTATAGAAAAATCTGAAAACCTGGGTAAATGTTCTACTATATGAGGAGAATATCTGAGCATAGTTCCAACCCGATCGGCAAACTTTCAATTTTTGCGAAAATTTGAAGGGGTACCCCTGTCGATTTTTTCAAAATCGGGAGAAAATTTCATGGTCGCCGATCGGGCTGAAACTATGCGCACATGTTCCCCTCTTATAGAAACTCATTCACGCAGGATTACAGCACTCTCCATCCCTTAGATTCCGAGATAACCGAAGTTTTCTGAAAACCTTAAAAGTCTGCAGATCGGGAAGAAATTATGCTCACATATTGGGTTCATATAGTAGTAAATGTACCCATGATTCTAGCCTTCTAGCTACATTGGATCCGGAGATACAACAACTTTTCGAAAATCGAAAAAATCTAAAGGGTTACCCATTTGGGGATAACATAATCAATTTCTTTCTCCTCAACCTAATATAAGCCGTAATTCAAATATTTACTTACCTGCAAACAAACGCGGTCTTCGTACATATGCATATCATCATAATAGTAAAATAATTTGTCCAAGTCTAAATCTTCGAACAAACCACGAAAATGAACCGGTCTAGATTCGAACTATACTTCATCATCGGACTGCAGGACACGTAGCGTGACCACCGAAACGAATAACTACCCTTTCAATTTTTCTACCGCGACAGACTGAAATCCGGGGTGGATGGGGCGAGGGGGAGCACGTAACTTCGAGGAGATCACGCGCGCGTTGGCGCAGAGGGTACGACGACCGAGTTATGGTCGCGTAGAAGGGGTGGAAAGGATGGCCGGGCAGCGAAAGCACATTTCGTTCAGGCAGCCAGGAACGCGGGTTGGTACCCGGGACGCCGGAACCGTGACGGCGGTCATTTTTCACGTCGCGGACGTCCGTTTCCGGTCCACGATCACCGCGAAAATACAAATAAAAATAGCTAAGGAAATATGTACGGAGCGTACAAACAGCGAATCCCCCTTACGTACACGTGTTTTTGTTACCGCCACGACTTTTGTTTGCGTGACATCGGGCTGAATGCTTGAACGGTAACGAGCAATACTATCGAGAATTTTAAATGGTTTCGCCTTTTACAATACTGATGAATAGCTTCTAAGACGTTTCATTGATTTCACGTAATGGATGATTCTGTTACAAACATAAAGAAACATAATTTTTTCTAATATTTTTAATTATATGTATTTTGTTATAAAGAAATGGTTTTATAGTTTTTTTTTTCTAGAGCAATTGGTTAAAGAATTCTGAGATAGGTAATTCAAAAACATCTTGGAAGGAAAACCACCGAGGAACGCTTTAGCCACTTTTCTCGAGGACCTACTCATCTCTTTCACAAAGTATTCTCATTTTTTATTACGAGCACCCTTATTATATTTAAAAGGTCCTTATTAATACATCCTGAGTCAACGCAACAACAAGAAGAATTCGCCATAATTTCATCATCATTTTTTATCGGAGGTCTCATGCGATCTTCGTATTAAAAGAGAAAAAGTATATCAAACTCTTTGATCTCTGGTAACATCTTTTGCAATGATTGATCAAGTAGTTTCAGCGTACATAAAACGGATTGAGCATTATTACAGCGGAAGTTATCTGCCTTTTTTTTCACGAGAAACTCGAGCCAAGAGGAATCGTCCATTGGGCTCACCGCTTCAAAACCGGTTACCGCAACATTGCAACTTTTTGCAATTTAAATGCGATAACAAGCCCGATTCGGACGCGTCGATAATCGCTTTCATCGAAAATCACGATTTTTCATCCGCGGGCCCGAGTTCTCGTTACAACCCGTATCGTTATCCCGCGAACCCAATTGCCCAGCTAGCCTCGCAATTTAAGCGTAACCCAGTTCAATGCGAATTGATGTGATCGATTATCAAATTTCGATTTGTTTCCTCCGAGGGAAAGTGTTTCCATACAAATTGGAAGATAACGCTTAAAAGAATTTGAGACGAAACGTTTGAAAAGAATATACATCTCGAAACCTCTTCCAGTCCGATTCGACGTCGCTGCACATTCTAGCGCAGCCATTAAACCATCGGTCTGAGAGATAGAGAAACGGCGAGGCCTTTCGAAAAAAGATTCCAGTAAACCATCGTCAGTTACGTTGAAACGACGACGCGCAGTGCCTGTATATACGTGTGTGCAGAGAGAAAAAGGAAGAGGAAGGGAGGGGAAAAATTATTAAAGGTCTCGACGATGGCGCGGCGACGTTACTACGCACGGGATCAACCGTTTCAGTATCGCATGAATGCATTATTCGCCTGAAACGCGCGAGTAACCATAGACACAGTGAACAGATTTTCGTTCGATCATGCGACCGGGGAGAAAAAGGTTTTTCCAAGCCTGCCCCTACCTCCCTCCCCTACGGACTGTCACTTTGCGCCGAACGTTTGATGCTTTTACCCTCGCATCGTGGCCTCTCTCTCTCTCTCTTTCTCTGTCGGAGCTCTCTGCCCTCTTCACTGAAAAGAAAGTCAGCCAGAGTGGAAATAGCAACCAGAGAAACCGTGTCGTCATCCTAGTCGGTTTTTACAGGGAGCACTCGAGCCACGGCAAACATAACTCGCGAATGCCTATACGCGAGTTACAACGCGCGACAACGAGAGAAAGGGTATACGTATTTTTTTCGTTGATATTCGATTCGAGAAAGGGTGCCTTTCAACGGCTGCTTCTTTACGTAACCCTCCGCGGGATTTCACAGAAGGAGTGAAGTGGTTGAAAGGGGGCTCCGGATGAAGAGTTTGATTTCGCGGGATTTGACGGGGACGATAGAGAGACGTTTCCTCGCGATTTCGGGAGCTTTTATAACGCACAATGCGGATTAAGAGCGTTCGGTTTTACGGTTACATTATACGAGATTAAGCTCAATGTGGTAGACGTCTATGGAAAAATGATCAAAGGAACGCGGCCCAAATAAATGACATTATCAAATTTTTTGATTATTGTAATTATCATTATCATTATTATTAATATATTAGCATTTTTATTATGACAAATTATGACGACTAGCATTTATGTTAGTTAATCATTAACATCTAATAACATATTTTCTTGTCACGCATAGCGGATAGACATGCATAAACTTATTTTGTTTAATTACATTCGTTACCTTATAATTGTTGATCAAGCGTATTATTCGTTTATTGTGTTATGTACCACAGATAAAAGATAACAACGAATTCCTAACATGTTTTTCGTGGCTACCCGGCGAAATTACATGTCTCAATGCGTTCCCATCGTCCGACTCGGTTCGGGGATCCCTTTCGGTAATGGAAACCATTATTACGGCGAATATCGGAAAGGATTCGAAAGGGAAGGGGGAGAGAAGGGACAGGGAGGGGGAGGGGATAGCCGGTTTAATCGGTGGAAAATCTACTTTGCCAGAAAATTACGATATTGAATTCGTTGGCACTTTAACAAGTCCCCCCGCGCCACGGAACCCTGAGAAACCCGATCGATCTCGCCGGGGCTGAAAACTCGCCTTTTGTCCGCCCGCTTACGATACGTTCCAAATCGCTTATATTCTCGAACGTCTGCACTCTCTCTCTCACCTGTTGAATACCAAAAGAAATTTCACCGTATACCCTTACGCCCATCCACCTCGTTTCCCGTTGATTCGCGCCGCGCTCAGAAATAACGAGAGAGAGTGAGTGAAAAAAAGGGAAGGGCGTCGCGGCTCGGCGCGCGTGAATAATGGATAAAAACCGGTCACGTGCCCGGACCTTTTCTTCAAACGAACGCGTTCGAACCCTTTAACGGAACGCGGCGGCGCGTGGGTTTCACGAGGGTTTCACCGCACTTATACGAGATGCACAAGTTTAAAGATCGAATTTCAAATGCGAGCACGTGGAGAATACCTTATCAACCTTCCCTACGTAGGATCTATACGACGTACTTTATTTTGATGAATTATCTCAATGTTCTGCTCTTTTTCTTTCAACGTTATTATTTTTAGCGTACTTCAGAAATTGCATTACGCATAATTTTCTTTACAGTTATTAACTGTTTAGAGTGCCAATTTTAATAATAGACATGTGAGAACACATCGAGCGACTGGAAATGTGGATAACTTGACAGTTGTTCCAGTTGGAGAAATAATTAATAACAATTTTTAACCCAATAGTAAGTACAGATAAGATAAAAATAAAATTAATTGAAAATAGTTAATAGGAAGTTCAATAAATTTCACAGACGCTCGATATCGAAGACAGGAATACCTCTCCATTAAATAATGCAGTAGGATATCCCGAGATTTAGGGAAACGAAAGACTGACGAGCTTGCCTAAACTCGATAAAGCTCCAAACTGAAGCTTGCGTCACGTAACGGTCGCGTAAACAGAAGGTGGGTTGAATTAAGGCGGTCATTGCGTTGAGCGAAAAATCCTGAATAAGCTTGAAAGTCGGCGAGCAAGGAAAACTAATAATAACGCAGTTACTCGAGTAATCAATACAGGAAATTGTGTTTACGTACGTCTTATGACCAGATTTGTGTTGTACATTAATCGGGTATAAGTAATAAAAATATGTTATTTAAATTTTTAGTACAAACTCTGATAAAAAAGTTAAAAAAATGATCTTCACAGTTTTTCTTATGATTTCTACCAATCTTTATTTTCTTGTAATCTGTTATACATAAAATTTAGAAATCAAATCCACTTGACTTTGACAGATCATTTGATCCGGTTTTTAAACAGGACAAATGATCAAGAATAATCTCCAATTGGGTTCAAGTAATTTATAAAAACCTAGAACGAAAAAGGCAGATACGAAATTTCGAGAATTCCAGTGGAAGTCGGGGTCGTTCCTGATTGATTAAACTTTCGTCTAGAGCATCGCGTCGTCGTGGCGAAATTACGGAATGTAATTTACACGAAACGTCTTTCAGTAAAAGATACAAACGGGGACTATTTTTAAGAGTACCTACGCAAACTCCCTGCTAAGCCTTATCTAAATTCTCGCACCCTCTTTATCAGCGGAAACGATCACCGCTGTCAGTCCGTACCTTTTTCCTTTCCCGAGAAACCTTTTCACCCTTTTCCAAGCGAATAAGACTTTGAAGGTCGTAGATTAATGCCCTCTTCGGCAAAGAGAGAAAGAAGCAATTCAAGAATACATTTTATTTCAGTTGAAACGGTGGTAATTGTATTTGACAGAAAAAGTTTTTTATAGTATCTATTAGGCGATGGTCACAGAATTCTTCAGGCCAGAAACAAATGTGCAAGCAAAAATATTCTATTCAGTACCAAAAAACAGCAGTTATTATAAAAATGCATTACTTTTATTTGGATATTAACTGCTAGTGGAATTAACGATTGATAAATACTTACAAGTTAAATCTGCATAACTAGAAAGAACTTCAATTATGAAACGATTTAATACAAGGAAGAATCAATAAGAAATGTCATAGAAAATAATATTGGCCCTGTCTAAAATCATTTGAATCATTACTTACCATTTATTTTACAATAGAAAATTTATGAAAAATAAAATTCATACGCAACATCTTTTAATATTAGCATAGAAGAATTGATTGTTTCATATAATCGCTTTTATTGATTTATGTATTGATTTTATTGCGAATTAAAGGTAAGGTTAAAACTATTAGTTTACCGAGAGGCAACAAATTAGTACTTTTAATAACAGATTAAAACCCGTCACCGAAATGAAACAACAGCGGATTACAGAGGGGGCGAGACAAAGAAGGGCGGTCGGCGTCTGGGAAAAGAGGAAACTGGAGAAGCTCGTTAAAGTGATCGAAGCGGCACTCCGTTTCGCTCTTCGGCCCTGTCACGACACGATGCACCGTAGTTCGAGCTGGCCCCGGGTAAATTGGAAAGAGGAGAGACGACCGGGCGATGAAAAAAGCTCGACGAGCGCCACTCGTGGCATCTGATAAGGCACGGCTATTCAATTAGTGTCCCGTGAACCTGTTACGATCGATAACGCCGTTATAAATACCCGCCGAAGGATATACAGTGGAAATGGAAACGGTCAGAGATACGTATCGAACGCAAGAGTGTGAAAGATATTTTGTGAATAGTTCGTATGAATAGAAACTAAATCGCCTTTTTCAGTAAATAAGATATGAAGAGATTTGGCCGTTTAATGTTTGAAAAATTTAATTGTGATGCTTAATTGGAATGACTCCAGCCAAATCCTCATACTTCCATTCTTGTTTTGATTTTCTGAGGCATAAGTTCATAGAGCCGAATTTTACACTATTTTGGGGGATGAAGTTTTCAAAGTTGCATGAGAAATACAATAAGTACATGTTGAATGTTAAATGGGTTAGTAACTACAAAGTTACGGTGAAAAGATTATATGTCAAGAAAACAGGTAATTAGGAGGTTGGGTGAAGCCAAGAGTTATCAGAATGAAAATTACCGGCAATTGTTTCATGAAGCTACGCCGATAGTAAGATAACTCTTATAAAACGTAATAAGCGGCGGATATAGAGCTGGGAACATCCGACAATCTCCGTTCCCCTCGAATCTCTATTTCCACCCCGTATAATGAGACCTCTTTGTCTCATTCGACCTGGTACCCGCTAAAAAGGAGAATTTATTTTCTTCGACGGCTCATCTTCGATTCAGCCGATTATCATAGGGCAGCCACTTCGAGCCTTAATGAGAAGCCGAGCTGGGTGTAAATGTCCCCTTCGAGGATGGGTTCTCTTCTGACCGCGGAAAAATCGCACCTACCGTGGCACCGATGCGATCTCCGTTCGAATCGCTCGAGGCCTCTTCAGACTATGAAACGCCCCCGGTGAACTGAATTAATTGAACCTCGTGAAACGAAGAGGAAGTAAGAGCGGACGAATTGCGAAATTCAACTGTTTTATTAGCTATTTCAAGTACAACGAGAAATAATATAATAATAAATTACTAAGTATCGTCGCATAAACCTTTTTATACTGATATCACAAATATTCTGTATCTACTGATTGCATATCTTTCTCATATTCATCTCATGTTCATATTTGATATAAATCCCCTCTATTTTCTATACCCTTTTATCGCTCTTCGACTAGTACACACAAAAATAGTTGACAGTTGAATTCTTTTCATATTCAGAATGTATTGAAACTTTTTTCGCAAATGAAAATGAATGAAATTCTTTCAATAATAAACGTCAATTTGCTCGACCTGCACAATATTTCTCAATTCTTAACGTTCTTCGCTAAAAATTTGGTGGCAAAAAACTGGTCGATCCCGACGTACAAACAAACGTTGATTCATCGTCGTTAGCGATGCGCAGGTCGAAATTTCAGAGGCTCTCGCTCGTCGTATATCAGCTCGTGAAACATCAAGCTGACACGGTCGGTCGTTAACGGAAGAACGCTCTCAGACGCGTCGTTCCGATCGCTTTGATGAAAGATTTATGAGATTTACAACGAGCCGGTGTTCGCAATCAAACCTGGGGGACGAGAGCCCTCGCGAAAATAGCTGATGCCGCATCGTTGCGTTGGTGTTCGCCGACGGGCGCCGCGATGAAACAACAAATCAGTGGATACGATAACGATCCTTTGAGAACTTCCAAAATCGGATACATTTTCAAGGTATCTTTCCTTTGAATTCCAGTCGCATTCCTTCCATTCGTTCATATTCATCATTCACTTTTGATCAATTGAAAAACGTTTGACATCACTTAAAATCGTTACCGGCTACTTCTTATTATTTTCTTATTTCTTGAAATTCATATTAGGTTGGGAAAAATGAAATCCATTATGTTATCCCTAAATGGGTATTCCTGTAAATTTTTGCGATTTTTTTAAACTGCTCTATCTCGGGATCTAATGTACAGAAAGATCTGAAAACCTGGGTAAATGTCCTACTATATGAGGAGAATATCTGAGCATATTTTCGACCCGATCAGACAACTTTTAATTTTTGCCAAATTTTGAAAAAATCTGAAGGGGTACCCCTTCAAAATTTCGCAAAAATTGAAAGTTGACCGATCGGGTTGAGAACATGCTCAGATATTCTCCTCATATAGTAGAACATTTACCCAGGTTTTCAGATTTTTCTATACATTAGATCCCGAGAAACAGCAACTTGAAAAAATCGTGAAAATTTACAGAAGTATCCATTTAGGGATAACATAATGGATTTCCTTTTCCTCAAACTAATATTTAATATTTTTATCCACCATGATATAATACTGAATTTAACAATGAACAAGAGGAAACTTATGTTTTATATTAGTTATAATTATTATGATTCATTATTTCACATATTCTGTGCATAGTTATGACGGAAGAATTGGACGTGGAATTTGCAGGATAACCGGATAAGTGGTCCCAGTCGCGAAACCCTCGTTGTTCGCGTGCGAGAACCTCGGCGAGATAAATGAAATTCATAAGACGGCGGTATCCTTGAGGCGGGACTTTCCCCGTCTGCGGGGGCGGGTGAGCAATAGTTTTGCGACCGAGCTTTCGTCGGCGGTTACGAGGGGGTCGGGGTCACGGCCCCGCGCAACAAGTGATGTTATTAGGTTGGCGGCGGGCAGGAGGGTAGAAAGGGGGCACCTGCGAACGGCGAATCATAATGCATAACTCTTGGCCGTCCTTGTCTTACCCCTCCGGCGCGGCTATTCAACTTCCACTACGAGTTTACCCCGACGCGACCTACCGAGATTTCTCCCAGGGAACGGAAGTTGTCGATCGATCTCGTGTTCTACCGAGTTTCTCTACGTACAACAATGTTTCTTATCTTTCGTCGTTTCCCATTGTCTTTCGTATTTCGGTTTTCATTTAGTAGTCTCCTCGTCGGTTTCTCTCTTATATTAACATTTCAATACTTCATTATTTCAGTTTTCTTCAGTGATAACTAAACTCACCTCTTTTATTCTTTAACTAGTCTGACTTGCCATTATTCCATTCAAACTGTTCAACTTGGGTTACATTTATTAAAATCAGTGTCAGAATTCAGTGAAGGGAATTGAGATACAAGGGTGGAAACGATTTCTTTCCAAGGTTGAGTTCAATAGAGTGTGACATGGAATGCGATGTACAGTATAGAATGTGTGAAATGAATTGAAAATTCATACAAGCATACTAAAAATTGTTGTTTCTTCTATATAGCAAATCATGTGCATAAAGTTTATGATCAAATATAAAATTGTTATAAACTATTGCATTTCTATTTACGATTTATAAAGTTTCCTTTTGAACGAGAAATTTCATACCCATAAATTCTGGTAAAACATCAAATGAAATGTACAATTCATACTACCATTTGAAACAGTAATATACAGTTTATTACCTTGCACAGTCTGAGCTCAATTTTAAATAAAATGCGTATTAGCTACTTGGAAGTGTAATTTTGGAACAAATTGTGTAGCTGAAATGCGGGATCCTTGCTAGTGCTCGTCACTTCGTGATTTGACTGTCCCAACTTCGAGAGAGTTTGCCCCGTCTGACGAGTGGTCGACCTGCACTACTGAAACTGTTGACCAGTTAATTCATTTTCCTTGTAGACGGTTCCCGCCTTCCCAGCTAGTTTTATTTCGTCATCAGAACGCGTTAATCGCTCAAACTCCTTTATATTATTCAGAAGCATCTGCAGATGCTGCAAATTCTCTTAAAAAGGAACTCACGTACAGAAAGAGTCTGCAAGAACTGTTGTCTAATATAACTTCCATTCATTGATTGATATCTGTTATTGATGATAAATTTATTGATACTTTTAATTTAGTTGTTATATCAAAGAACTTCTCAATAAAAAAAGTACATCATTTTAAGGAACACACATTTGGTGACGATCCGACCTATGACCAGAAACATGTCCTTATTTCTGTTCTTCTAACACGTGAAGTATCAGTCCCACAATTTCATTGAAACTTGCAAATACAGAATTCCAGTTTATCACGACGAGAAACGCGTAGGGGATAAAAAAAATCTGAACGGTTCGAAATCAATGCAGCCTGGCTAGCCATGGCGGGAAGGGTCGGGGGTGGGACGCGTGGCGTTAATCGTCGTCGAAGCGTTTTTCGTCGGCCGTAAATTGAAAATTCGCCGGCTCTTTAACGAACGAGCGTTGTTACCGATTACCAGATACACCAGGAAACGAATGTCTGACCGAGTGGGAATAATCGAGTTCCAACCACCCCTCTGTCTGAACCGCGTCTGGTAATAGCCGCGTTGCAACGCAAAATTAAAAGTGCCACGCCGATTCTACGCTCTTTTTCATATACATATAGATGGCGAAAAAGAAACTAATACAAAAATGTGGAATTACAACTCCCCGCAAAATTAAGGGAAAGAAAAGCAATTTTAAAAGTGACCACGTGGAATTATTTAACAACTTTTTACACAGATTTAATATTGGAATATTGATGTAAAAAAATATTAAGTAATTGATCGAAAATAGAGAAATATTTTTTACAGTCAATTCGCGTGCAGCAAAAATTGTTATGGTAACAAGTACGATTAGCTTTTTATTTGATAAAAGTGATCAAAGGAATGCGTTTCACCATTCTCAGGTTTCGAATCGGTATCGTAGTAAGGTATCGGGGTTACGTCCTGTGCATTGTATCATGCCCGCACGGGCTACAAATCCGTTCGATATTGATGAGAGAAGAGCTTTGTCGACGAACGTAATTCGAATACAAGTTTGCACCACGCATATACATAATACAAAAGCTCCTCTCGTCGTATCGGGACTGATCGCGTCGCGACCCCTCGATGCCACTCGAGACTCGAGACTCCGGGCTCGTTTCTCGTTCCTGTCTGCGTCGCGACGCTCCCGTCATGCCAATGATCGGTTGCGTATCAGCTCTTCGATATATGCGAACGAATAAATAAATCCGATTTATTCAAGTGGTCCCCGCTCGAATTAATGGGCAAAAGTCATATGAGAAGAAATTCTGCAGATACAAGAATCGTGAAACAGGATATAAATAAAGCTGATCTCCTACTTGGATAATTGGAAACGATCATAATGAAATGGAAAGTGTTAAATATTCCAATTGACAAATTGTTTAAATCTTTTCACGATAAATAAAGCTTCTTCGTATTGACGTAGTAAATGGAGTTTCAGTCAATTATTTCTGGCAATATTATAATGTACACCTATCAACGTGACAGTCAATATAAATTATGATTTTAAAAAGAGCAACCTGAGATAATTGAATGAAATTAAATGATTATTTCATTTATTATATTATATTAATAATTAAATTAAATTAAAAAATAAATTAAAAAATTCACGAATTCTGTTTATTAAAAATGAGGGAGAAATTCGATGCATTTTAAAATCTATTATAAATGAAGCTCACTGCTAAAAATGTTTGATGATCACGAGTCTGATGCAGTATCAATGAGAGTAGTACAAAGCTGGTTTAACCATGTTCAACCTGGATGTTTCGATGTTAAAAATTCATCTCGTATTGCTCGAACAGTTACTAAAAAATTCGATATAATCGTTATAAATTGCTGGATGCATGCGAGACACACGGGGCGCATGCGGGATGTGTGACGAAACAATAAACAGTGTAAAGATAATATCAATTATGGAGAAAAAAAACATGCACAAACGAAAATTAACGATTCTCTGTGTTCTCGATGCAGGAAACGCATTTAGAATAGGGGCGGAGCTCCTCAGGCAGTTGTTTATGCGTCGGTTTTGCATCGATAACGAATGAAAAGAGCGGAATTCACGGGCAAAAAGGGTTCGAGGTTTCTTTGATCTATTGATCTTTGATCTATATGAGCCTCCCAACCTCCGACCGAGCTATGTTGTAATAAATGTTTTTACATTCTCTTTCATCGATTCCCTTTATCCTTGTGAAAATTCACGTTGAAACACAGCCGATCAATAGAGATAGTCGTTAACCCTTCCTAGCCGTATTTTAAACCTGTGAGATGTCTAATGCGGGATGAAGAAATAAAAAATATAGTTTAAATTAATTGCAGTTGTTAGATTTTACACTACATAAAGAAGGAACATCATGGGAGCTTTTATTGAGTTTTTCACTGTCACGCAATTTTATTTGAAAATAAAAGTTACATCGTTAACCAGCGAAGGGTATTTCCACCAGAATCTTGAATGCTAATAATAAGATTTTCAATAAAGATTGAACAAAAAGTAAATTCTATTTACAAGTTAATCATAGGTAATGAGCACCTTAACGAGGAAAAACGAAAATGCAACCGAATTCCCAATAGGAGAATTACCCCATCCGCAGACGCGGCATGCTCGTCATTCTGGTAAAGGATCTTCGTTATCGTCCTTGAATAGCCTAATTCACGGAAACGATCGAGGGGGACGCACGGGTGGCTATCCCTTATTCTCCGCACGCTTAACCCTTCCGTTCGATCGATCGATAGTACCGAGATCCGGTAAAAACGAGATAGAAGCGGCGCGAGGGGGTCGGGATTCAGGAAATGGAAAGAGGGCGAACGGGTGGGGGGACAGCTGAAACGCGCGAGAGGGTAGGAAGCGACAGGCGAAGGCGAAGACGAAGGACTCCGAAGGAGGTTGGAGGCGAAAGGAGGATGTGCTGTCGTTCTGAAAGGATAGATTGTTAAGCTACGGCTGAATGGGAACGTCTCCTTTTTACCTCTCGTTCGGCCTTTTCTTTCCCTCGTCTCGCAGCCGACTTTTCGATTTTCTACGTCGTCGCGAAGAAAGGATATTGTTCGGGGAACCTCCCGACAAGAGCAAGAAGAAGAACCGTGAGTCGCTGCTATATAAGGATTTTTCATCAGCGTTTGCTCAGCCAAAGTGCTGATTAGCAGGGAACCGCGGCGATGAAATTGTTTCCTGGTTCGAGATCCTGCTGAATCCTTCCGGGGACGCGAATAAGACGCTTTTTATTGGACCCGTGGAACTACGCGTGAACGGATGAAAGGAGACAGCGTCCAACAATTAACAAGCATCTCTTTATAAACATCTTTTCAAATTAGCTTTCATTTTTTATTTTAAATTTTACCAACATTTTTCAACGATTATCATTCATTTCGAATCTATGTTATTCCATCGTTCGACCCAAGTCTATCCACCGCGCTAATAATTCGTACAAATCGAATTACTGATAACAGTGAAAAATATTGCTTCAACTTGTTTTCTCAAATTGAAATGCCTGGGTCGTAACGCAAACACAACGCAAAGTGTATTGTTTATTAAAAATGAGGTAAGAAATGGAACAGGATGCGGAGAGACGGACCGATCGCACAGGCAGCAGGTTTAATTTCCGGTTGGATAAATTTTCGAACGCGGAGGAACCGATTCCGCGGGGTTCGAGGGGTGGCGCGCGAAGAGTAAACCTCTTTCCGCCCTCTCGTAGGAATGGAATCTTTTATGCGGTTGAAATGCAATCAGCTTGTATTGCACGCTGAAATATCGCCACCAAGTGCAGTCGAAACGCGTTTACCTATACCCGCTCGATGCCACACTCCGCCTATGAAGTTATTAGATCGCAGATGTTTACGTAAAATTTCAATTCGCATGTTGCAAATCCGCTCCCCTGCGCCTCGATATCAGAACACGGCTATTGATCCTGTTTTTATACCGGTTTATTAGCTTTTATACACAAGTAACGCAACCTCCACATTTCGTGCATATTTAATTTTTTCTGTAAACGCTAGTTTCGCGCGAAGTATATTCTCTGTGAACAAATTAAATCGAATCGCAGCGTAATTTAATTTTCCATTTCACGATGAACCGTCAGACGTATCCGGACGAGCATTAAAAATTCACTTGCCTCGACAATTGAAACGATTACGCGTTAAACAGTCTCCGGCGCGCTTATTCGAGGAAATTCGTATTATTCGACGGTTGGAATAATTGATGAAAACGTTTCGTAATGAGAAAGAAACGCGGCCGGAATCCTCCGCGTGTTATCGTATTTAGTTATTAAGGACGTGTTCCGCGGCAGAATAAATTTCTCCCCTCGCGCCGTGGAGAAAAATCCGTGAAGGAAAAAATGAAATCCGGGGCAAGAATTTACGAGCGCGCGGCTCGCCGTAACAAAAATTAATCGCGTTGTCTATGCGAGGCCACGCCGGCAAACAATAAACAATGTCAACGGGGGTGAACGTGTAAAAGTGGTTTGCACAGATTTCATGAATGTGGCTGGCATGCGCTGATTATAAATTAAGGATATAAAATGTTCTGGCGGAATTGTGACACATTTGATTTGGAGAAATTGCTCCGAGTTTTCGCAACCTAAAAGAAATGTAAAGGTCATGTAATAAGCTTTAGGTATAATTTATGAAACATGAAATTTTTATTAAGTCGTTCGTACTCTTAGAACCTCTTATACGTTCCACGATATTCCTTAAGATTTATGAACGGGGGAATATAGGTGGTCTTATTTTATCAATACAGCAGGCAGCTGTGCGTTCGGTAGTTCGCTAATAAAACGCTCGACCGAGGGCGAGATCTCGATTATCGAGGGATATCCGGTAGGGTTAATTGAATCTCTTGGTTAATGGCGCGGTCTCTCGACTTCTTGGCAAGCTCCGAGCGATCAGAGAGTGCCGGGACTCGTGCGAGGAGTTCATAGTCTAGCCAAGAACTGTTCCAATTTTCTTTAGCTCTGAATATCCTCTTTAATCCTTTTGAATAATTAATATTCTAATTATTACGTTGTAAAAATTCCAGTTAAAAGTACACGTAAATTATCAAGAATAATGTATTATGATATTTCCTTTAGATATCTCACACTTAGAATAAAAAGCGAAACATTTGTGAAAAAGTATTGACAAGGTAATCTTATTAAGAAGCATGTTAAAGGTTTAAATATTTGATAGATGTTCAAGTGCTACAATTAACACAAGTCTATTTCGTAATCCTCAAAAAACCCTAACCGGATATCCGGTGTTTGATACTGATCTCCCGTAGAGCTCACAACTACCTCGCCATTTACCGTCTGTCTGTCATTGTTTCATTAAATTTGGAAACAGTGATAATGAACAGCTTCTGGATCTATTGATAGATCTCAATTTCTTCCTTTGTGTTCACCATATTATCAAATTGAAAATATTTAAAAAATATGTTAATGATAATAAAAATTTAGTACATCAAATACCAAATAAACTCGCTGAAGGTGTCAATTGTTAACAAGATTTAAATTACATTTTTCATAGTTCGCTTTCTATAAAACAAGTTTTATATATTTATGCTAATCAGTAGTTGCATACATTTTCTTCATTCAGATTTCTTTTTATACGTTTTCAACCTGTAAAAAGTGGATCGTTCTTACACGAACGTTTGATCTCTTCATCAACAATTTAATCTCATTCGACGCGACAGAGGAACTTGAAAATAATTATAACAATTGTAGCTTCAACAATGTTGCAATGGTAACAATAGAAGACCGTGAAATGCGTTTTTCTCGCATTCAGTGCTCGATAACGAACGGGAAAGCACGCGACTCAAAGTATCAACGCGTGATAATTAACCGAACAAAGGGCGTAGCCCTTACAGGCTGCGTATTTACATTCTCCTCGTTTCTCGCTCGAGTAACAAACAAGTTTCGTCTGGCATCGCGATTTCCGCGTGCAATTAAGAGTCTCGGTCATAATGGAAGTCCGTTTTAATTGCGGAAATCTTAGCGGGAAGCGGCGGCTTTCTTCGGTGTCGCCCGACAATAGGCCGACAACGCCTTTCGCAATCCGCGCCCGTGAAAACGGTGGACAAAAGACGCATCCACCGGAAACCGTTGTAACATCGGTTGTTTTTCGACTTTAAAAGACATTTCATTGATACAAGATGCTTGGATAGTAATTTCTAAAAGATGCATTTCCTTTAGGAGTAAACGAGTCATGCGATTCGAAGTGCCTGTCACTCGTCCAACAAGAAGCGGTAGTCTAGTTCTGTCAGAGACAAATAATTCCTACGTTATTCGTCATACGTAAAATCTTCTATTCCTGAGGAATGCCGAACTATAATAATTATGTGTCGTACAAAAATCAATCCGGGATTATTTTGAACGTTTAGAAAAAATAGTATCTCCCAGTGCATACGAATATTAGGCTACTTTCAAAATAAATGGCTCATATATTCTATTTTATTATTATAATATTCAACCTTTTCAATGCAATGATTAATAAATTTTATATATTACAATCTTATTATAAAAAAAATAAAAAAAAATTATCTAGGGATTCGATTATCAAAGATTGTATCGGGCCATTGAATCGATAGACTATCTCGTATGTCATCGACCGAGCAATAAGCCACACTACACCGCATCAAGTGCATACTTTGACCCTCGTGGCGAAGATTAGCGAACTATTGTGCGAGGCTATGCGTTTTCGCATTAGCCTGGAAAGGGGGGGGGGGGGGGTTAAAAGAA
>SHCU01000003.1:741568-751846 GCA_004307685.1 Ceratina australensis
ATGATACAGTGAACCACGATAATATTCTCCGTTATTAAAAAAAAAACAAGTAATGACGAATGGAAATGCTTTTCGGCCAGTTAAAAAGAGGAAAAGGCAGTTCCTCCGCGGAAACGGAAATGCACGGATTCTCTTGGCCCCGCGTCGCGTGATGGTCAAGCCTCCGAAAATTTATGCGACCGTTCATTTGAAATTTCGAATGAATTTGATCCGAACGGAAGCGGGGGAAGTTGTCTCGCGAAATTTATAGCGAGAAATTTTTAACGAATCGCGTGCACGCTCGCAAAGAATTGTTTCGTTTCCCGCGGTAGCGTAGACAGCACAGGTATGCGAGTCCGCCGGTACCTGCATATCCACTATACCTGTATATCTGCACGTACGCTTGTGCGTGTGTATATCTGCATATACACGTATACGGGAGTATGCATACCCGTTCGTGTGTATGGACATCCGTTTGTACGTTCAGCGCGGAAAATTAGTCTGAATTGCGAGCAATTGTTTCACTTGCCGCGTCTACCGGCGGGAAACCGGAAGCGATTCTTCGTTCTGAATGACCGGGTGATAATGAAAGATCACTGAATAAAGTGTTGCTTTTAGTATTGTTATATACGACGCGTAGGAACGTTCATTATTTCAATTAACATCGGTAACTTTTATACAATTCCGAAACAAAGCAAGTGTCCGTTCTTTACATGAAAGAATAGCACAACTTAATTGAAATAAAGTAAAAGTTCATATTTTAAAGGAAAGAACAGCGTAGTAAAATTATTTGTAATCCGTCTTTTTAGATTGAAACTGGTTTATACCTAATCTTCTTTAACAACTTTCGGATCGTGATTAACCTCGATTACCAGTGGCGTTAACCACGTCATCTTACGCTTTAATATTAAAATTACGTTCCAACTTCCTCATCTCGAAATTGCCACAAGCAACGTTCCTCAAATATTAAATTTAAAAACGATCTATCAGTGACAGCGGTGATTTATCACCTAGCCCTAATTCGATGTTCGAACCCTAAGGGATAATAATGTTTAACCTCAAACAAACCAGAAATAATAAAGGTTTCCGTCCAGAGGACTTGGTACGTACGGATCGGCGACTTGCATGGAAAATTCATATTCGTATCCATTACTTCTCGCGGATAAATAATTGGCCGGTACGCGAATCATCGGAGATGACCATTAACCGAGTCTTCCGTGTCATCTAAAATTCATGTTTCCATTACCAGTCTCGAGCGAACTTGCATCTGGACGAGATAGAGAGCGAAAAAAGAGATACAAACCGGGAGGGTTGAAAACTACGGAAGCGAGGAAGGTGGTCGGTGCTCGCTCGTATATTTCATCGTGTTCGCGGCCACCGGAATTTATGTGGTAACCCGTTTTATCAGAAACGAGAAGAATCGCGCGGTATTTTATATATGCCCCAGCCGGGAGGATGCACGGTTTCCGTCGTTAACACCGGGACGTCTCGTATCGTTACCGAGAGATGTTCGAAATAAAACCGGTGCTGCTGTTTCAAGTAGTTGTGCCCTACTATATTAGTAGTAATAAATATTAAAAAGCAGCTACAAGTTCGAACCTTTTTCTACGTTAAAAATCTGTATATTGAAAAGAAAGTATAAGCACGAATATGTATAAATTAAAAGTGAAGTGAAAATCGGTTTTTTCCCGGACTTCTATTTAAAAAAAAAGAAGGAAGTATTGGCTTTCGTTGGCTTGAACTAATTTACATATTTGATCACTTTAAGAATGAGTTCTTAACCTAAAAAGAATAAGCATCATCAATTTCTACCTATGTCTATCTCATTCTCGGCTTGTAATAAGTATCATGTTAATGGCAGATCGAGCATTGAAATCACGAGGTGCAGATATATTACCATCTTCGTATTTTGTCCCATTGAGAAAACTAATCTAGTCAAAAAACGATTGTATATCATAGGGGATTTAGAAAGGAATCTTCGCTACTGGAAAGTATGTGCCCGGCGAAATGGCAACGAGAAAGATTAATATCCCTGAATGGATGCAAATTTAAATAGAGAAGACGAACTCGTTTACAAGTCTGGTTCTTGACTGGAACCAGCGGAGCTCGAACAGGCCGGGAACTGGGAAGAACGCGGATTTCCAGCGGACATCAAGTCGCGTACACGCGGACGCCCGGTGGAAACGAACACGCGTACGGTAGATAGGGGTTGGTATCCGGTCTCGCGGCTGGTGGTCGTTGGATTTATGTCCTATTCATTACGTAGCGACACAGCGACGCGGCGTGACGCCGCAAACGCACGGGCACGGGTACGGGATCGATTCCCCGCGGCTGCATCTGCCGCCTATACCGTGCCCCTGCCGTGTTTACCGTGCCACGGGCTGCTGTTTGCTCGCTACCTACGCCGCCGTTACGCTGCGATACATTAATGACAGCCGGACGCGGTCGCGGAGCGGATAAGCAGAGCGCGGCCGGACCCGCCGAGAGCCACTCTGTCACAGGATGCCCGCCGCTGCTAATGGATGGTTTCTATACCGAGTTTTCGTGAATGGAGCTGTTTTCACGGGTGTAATGGCCGACAACCAGATTCCAGTAATTTTTTAAGGCGGTTCTTCTAAAATGCGGAAATCAAATTGCAACGTGATATTCGCTCGATCGTAATGAATATATATTTGTACGGTTAAATATCCGAGTTACCGAACGAGCTTTGAACATAAGTTGATGATTTTTCACCACTCGACGGAACGCTCTGCGCGGAAATTTTCTATTACGAAAAACAGATTACATGTTTATATACCGTCAAAGCGATCTCTAGATTCGAATTCGTATTACCTTTGACTAAATCTGCATTCCTTTACTTCCCCGGGGTACCTTTGGAAAAACTTCCCACGCTTGGAACAGCAACCACTTTGCATTTAAAACAACTCGTATCTTGCTTGTACCCTGTACCCGCACAACGCAGAAATTTATATTCAATCCTGTTTTGAAATTCATGCTAAACTGTTAAAAAACACATGAAACGAATATCTATTTTTATATAGTAAATTGATATCCTTTTCATAGAATTTTTCGAGAACCCATGTAAATATACATGTATGCGATAAAACAATTTTATTTCTCGTTATGTTTCTGGCATGAAAAACCCTATCAGAATAATTAAAAAAAAGTTGGAAAAGTATTAATTGGCCCGAAAAATCAATTTTATTCAATTTTATCTAAAAAGTTGGTAGCAGGGGTTGAACGATCCTGAAACATCGTTGTAAAGCAACCGGTTGTTCCGTTGTCGCTATTCGTTACCGGTACGCTATCCGTCCAAGCCTGCCAGCCGCAGCATCGTCGCGTTTGATAGCGGCCGCTCGTTCTCGCTGAATTACGACGGAAGCGTTGCATCGAGGCAACGCGACGCAACGAGCAATTCCGCACCGTCGAATCCTCGTTTCGGGCTACTCCTCGCGCGCTTTTGTCCCGTGCGTGGGCGTGCACACGCGCGATGACGCCGCACTGTCGCGATCACGCTACTTTCGCGCACACCCGGCAAATGAATGCGCGGCCGGCCACCGGAGAATCGCCATCCGCGAGTATTTAACCGGACGTCCGGCGTACACCGCCGCGTTTCATGCTCATCGACGTTTATGACGACAGCTTCTGGCTCGATATTCTACCGGATGCGGTTCCAACCGGTTGTTGTATCACGGCCTGTCTCGATGGACTCGACAATTTTTGAAGCAGCAAAGAAAAACAGTGCTCGGATTTTCGAATAATGTTTGCAGAAATATTGGAACAGTCTTGTGCGAGACCTCAGTATTACGCAAGACACGTTATTCCATGGTATTTGAGAAAACTTTAAAGCATAATGTCATATAATCTATAGTTAGTAGATCACAGATTTTTATGTAGTATAAAACATTTGTAATATTAATGTAAAAAGTTGTCTGTTGATTGATTTTTCCTTCGTTCCTTAAAAGTAGTAATGTTTATTATTATCACACAAGTTTTATTTACGATTGCTTTACGATATCTAGATATCGGATCACCCGGTATAGGGAGGAATCAATAGGGTTGTAACCCCCACCCGGAATTTTTGGGGAATCGCATTACCAACTCGCATGGCTCTCGTTCTCGTTCGATTCTCGGGAAAAGAAGTGCTCCTGCCAGAAGGGTTTATTAAGATCTGTGAACTTTCCCTCTCGTAAATTTCCACGGTCAAGCATTCGACTCAGATCTCTCCCGTGAAAAATGCGCGTATTCTTACAAAGTCTTCTCAGTATCAAAAAACTGCAAAATTGATAGAAAAACAACAAATACTGTAACAGAAAATAGAACTTCATAATACTTTATCAACTAATATTCTATTGCGTCAGAAAAGTAATCTGTAATGATAAAAATTCTCTACTTTCTAAACAGTATTATATATTCTTATCATGTCTCCATTATCTTTAAAAAAATTATGACAGAAGAATATTGATAATAAATTAGTTCAATTAACGATCCGTGAATTAATATTCTCTGACTAATTCTATAAAGGTAACAAGAGCATATCATCCAATGACATCAGACATTATAACATCACCGCAATCGCAGGAATGGAGAAGGTAAAAGCGAACACGAGAGCAAATAGCAACATCTGCATCGGAGTACGTTATACCCATATTTCCCATGGGGCCAGGGTTGAAGCACTCGCAACGAGGCATCGAGATCATGAAAAGCTCGTACGTACGTTTCGAAAGGGAACAATATGGATTAAGGTTTCGATAATAGATCAGGAAAGAGAGGAAACGAAGTTTCCCCGATACTTTGTCGTTACGGGGGGAGTCCATAAACAACGTCGGACAATGCCTCGTTGAGAAGGAAGTTAATACTTGCGAGTAATTGCAAAGCGGAGCGTACAGATGGAAAAGTTCTGCTCAGGTCTTTTAGTCGAGGATACGAAGAAAGAGAGCTATTCAACGTGAGCTTATAGAGATGCTTTGTACTTCAAATTTCAGATTAATCTTAACAAATGGCAGTATCAATCATTTTATTACTTTTGACAGAAGGCGTTGTTGACTTACGTATTATTGTGATATTAATGAACAGAATTGTGTTCTACATTTTATTAGCGTCCCTTGTGTTGGGTTCACCTACGATATATCTTATCTCATCTGACTTCTCACCATCACACGTCAGCAGAAATCTCAGAAATTACCGAAATGCTCACAACATAACTCAAAAATGAAATCATGATCTCTTTTCTTTTTAACTATCAAAAATCATTTAATAATTTCCCTCAAAAACTGGATCTTATTTTTTGATCAATAAATTACAAATCATCCCGTGACAATTACTTTTTAGCAAAAAATATTTGAATTAAAAATAATTTTTATTTTTGAAAAGATATCGCACATGTATGAATGCCACGAATTGTATAAAGATTAAAGTCTGAGAAAGGATAAGGAATAGCCAATGTAATTTTTATCGTTTAAAGAGTACAAGAAAATAGAGATAGTTCGATTTGCGTCTAGAAAGACGTTCCCCCGATATCGTAAACGCTGCGGATAAAACGAGCGGTGAACGGGAGTTTTCCACAGTATTAAGAACCGATTCCGTATTTTATGAATTCCGCGACCGTTCTACCGGGGAAAGAGCAGCCCGCATTTAAATTCGCCGCGTAAAGCGGATCGATCCTCGGATCGAGTTCTATGTGTACAGCGAGAAGCCTTTAAACCTTCAACAGTAAGCGAACTCTTCCCGTGTATCGATACGGGATGGAAAGAAACGGAACCGGGTTAAAGGTGCTGTTTTCTTGACGGTACGTTTCAAAGTGGTCTTTGATCGAGCACGCTGTCGGACATTAGGAGCAACACGATCGTGACAGAAGCTCTTTTTAATGCGTCAGCGAACGGACCGGGCCGTGCGATGAATAATTTACGGATTGAAAGCTTTTCGTAGCAAACATCCGAGCCGGTGATGATTTAAAATTCCGATTGACCCGGTCCGGCAAGGGAAAACGCCCGCGGGACCTTTTCAAACCCCCCTTGCCACAATGATCACTTCCGGTCAATCGTTGGACCGAGAGCTTCCGCCGGCCCTTCGCTGCCGTGAAATTTTCATTTTACGAGCGAGGAAGACGAGAATGGTGCACCGAGAAGGATTGAAGGTCATCTTACGGCGATTACATGAATCAGCCGAGAGAGAAGTTCAAGACGTTAGTAAATTATCAAAAAAAGTTAACTGTATCGGTCTGTTTTAAAAGTGTGAATTTTTTTGTGTCACGAAATCGATCGATGGCGATTATAGTCGTCTAGCACAGAGTAAGTATCGCTCTTAAAATATTGCATTAAAACTATAGGTTTATTTTATAAAATTGCTAATTTTATTACTAACATTTATTTACTTTTAAAAATCCTGGCACTTCTCCATGACGAGTATATTCTTCAAACTCAGTTAACTGGTTAAGTTAATAACAAAATGTTTGACTATAATATCTTATGAATCGAAAATATTCTATATAAAAGTTCCAACTACTCTTTCATTACTTAGCATACTACACTCCTTCAAAAAATTAATAAGCACTTAAGTTAATTGACGCAAAATGAAAATCACCCTCCTGCGAGCCATCACATGTTATCGCTTTAGGAGCCATCAAACAGCTACTGGAATTACAATGTTTCAACCCTAAACATACAACCCTAAACGAAACGATTAAAGGGCGAGCCCCCAGTCCCATGGTCACGCATTAATCGACAATGCGATTACAGATATCCGTTGTTGCCGGTGCTCAGATATTCAGATACATCGGTACGTCGCCCTAATCCATACAACTGCAGCTCAATAACGATAAATAGCCCGTTCCGGTGCGCCGCGGATAACCATCTAAATACCCGGGGTCCCCTGTACTCACCGACTCTCCCAACGGGGCGACGATTAGCTCCACCCCGTTGTGCTCGCCCCGGTGTAATGCGATATAAACACCTTATGATTGCCCTTAGGGGATTTCGTAACCCTAACGATAAAGTCTCGCCTGTTTGTAGGGCGGGACCGATACGATTTAACCCGTTCGATTCAATGAAATCGAGTAAACGTGATGAGATGCCAAGCAGGTTTGCAAATAACACTGCAACATACATTTTTTTTACAATTTCGACGAGGTGGCTCTCATAAACATTCTCATGCCAAAAAAGAGTCTGAGAAAAAAAATGCTCTATTACATACTGCTTTCAGAAAATAATGATATTGTCGCAACTAATAATTTTATGTGATATACATGTATTATAATATAACGCTTTTAAATATTATGCAGAGATTCTATAGGTGTGAATTTCTTATATAAAAGTAATCACGTATTCTATTTCTTAATCATAAAATAAGTAAAACGACAGTCAGTTTGGCCTACTTATATGAGTAAAAGAGTTATAACGACAACTAAGTGTAATTCTTTTTGACGCAGGAACTCAAGGTAGATTAATTTTAGCACTTTTTGGATATGAAAAAGTAAAAGGCGAACACATAGTTGGAATTGTTGGCAATTTAGGTGGTTGACGAACCGCGAATTTTTCCGGGGTTGAAGGGGCTCGGTTGTTCGCCCGAGCCAGGAAATGACGAGTTAAAATTTCACGGTCCAACCCGAAGGGGGTCGAAATAAAACGCGTCGGTTTGTTGCCCCCGAGAAAACTGGCCGCTCTTTTTTATGCTACTGCGAAACTACTTGCGCGGCGTTGTTTGTTTTTGTCCAACTTAATTACCTAGACGAAACAATCCTAGCCGCGAGAGATTCAAATTCGTTTCACAAATTTCACATTCCCTCGCGTTACATCCTGTTTCTACGTTTCACTTCTCATGAATGTCGTGATTCCGTGTTGAAATTATTAATCTTCTGACTTGACTCTACTGCAAATCTCAGATTATTTCTCTAATCACTTCTTAGTCGTTGTACCAGAAAAAAAGAAAATACATCAAAATTCACATTAATCATTCTCGAGAGTTATACGTATAATAAGCACATTTTTATAAGTAATAGGGAGGTTAATTACCGAGGGGATGTAAAAAAGTAATTAACATCCAAACGCGAATCCGTCAGAATAAACAGGAGCGAGGGGTCCTCTCAAACGTGAATGGCCGGATGGAAGACCACTTTCAAGAAACTGCGCTGAGAGGAGAAAAACAAAAAAAAAGGAAGAGGAAGCTAACGCGAGGCTTGTCCCGTGCACCTCGCCGGAGCATTCGGGTGCTTTTCGTAAATGAGAACACGACGCCCATTGTCTCTTTGGCCCGCGTACCAAACTGTGTCACACCGTTACGATCTACTTGTAATCGTCGCACAAATTGCTCGCGAATGCAAATTACACGAGTGACAGCGATTAAAAACGATCGTCATTGAGCCTCGGGCGCAGGTGGCATGATTTTGTTAAACCCAACACCATTTGCATTCTCACGGCTCCAAGGAGCGTATGAATAAATCATTTCTAATAAAAGAAAAATTTTATCGTTGAAACGAAATTTATATTAACTTCATATTTTTAAGAGTTTACAATAGAATCCAATGAAACATGAATTATTCACGTACTCGCCCTTTTCAATTTATCCTACACGTGCACTGCTTATCAGAATTCAAAAAAAGTTGCCTAAAAAAAATGACCCTCATCTCCTGAAAATGAATAAACAAAAAATATAGCTCGTTCAGCGTTAGGATGACACAAAGGAAATCTTTTGAAGTAGGGTTCCCCTGCCATAAATTCGTATCACTCTCCCTTTCCACCCCTCGTTTATAACACCTAGCACGGAATCTTTTGCAAGACGTGAGAACGAAGAAAAAGCAGTACAAAAACTGAAGATGACGAGCGAAACGGCGCGGCGGCGGGAATTCAGAGCGGGGGAAAGTTTCGGACAAGTTTCGTCGTAGCCGAGACTGACAATATAAGTTTAAACCACGCTATACCACGGAGATAGCGTTTTTCGTGTTGCTTTAACAACTTTACTAGAATAATTCTCTGATACATATTGTATGTGTAAGACATGATTTTTTTAAACGAATGATTATAGACTGATTGATAATAATATTTACAGTTAGACTGCGGATTTTATGTGTTTATGTGTATGTGAAGAAAATATGCACTTTGAATGGAATCTATAAAAATATAAAAAATACAAAAACAGAGTGCATATGGCAATATTTAAATAACAACTATTTTTGTTATTTAAAGCACACTTTTCAGACTGGTGCGATAAATATTTGATTTTGCACGAAAACCTCCAATCTATTTCTAGTCACCTTTATTTAACTTCTATTTTCAACAATGATTTCGATGTTTAATTCATCTTCGAACTATCCGCTTTTCGTGTAGGAAAAAATAAAACGGAAAACTAAAAAGGAATAAACGTTTCCGCGGAAACGTTCGTTGAAAAAGTTTGATGGATTCAGTTATTTTCCCTTTGGACGATATTTCAGCAGTTATGGGATGCCTGGGCATTTACATGTCAAAGAGAGCCGGAGAATGAAAGATGCTTCACATCAAAACGTATTCTCTTAGTAAAGCCAGGGGGTGTTCTGTTTCCTCGCGCACTACCTTCGTTTTATGAGGGAACCAACTTTCTTTCTCTTCTCCTATCCCCGTGGAAACGCTTCTTTTTAAATGTTGAAAGGTTAAGGTAACGTCGAACTGATTATAGTTTCGATTGCTTCTATCAGATACCAATCTTAAATAGCGTATGATAAGCTGCTTTAAGATGCCATTCAGATTCCCTATATAACTGTGTCTAACCTATGTTTCTCTCGTTTCAATCAAAGATTACTTTTCATCTTCTAGTTAATTTATAATACAAAACAAAAGAAGAAATGTGTAATCAGATATGAAATAAAAAGCGAATTGATATTAAGTATGCAATGGAATTGATTATGAGATTAAGATTATTTTGTACGTTTTCTCGAACTAGTTAAATCGTGTTAACATGAGCTCATAATTCTCATAAACGGATTTATTATTATCGCATTTCCGCATGAAGCTATTAGTAACAGCACAGAGTTGAAAGCTATCACTGTGAAAGATAAGAAGATGAATTTGAAAACAGGAGGAAGAAAAGTTCGAGAAACGTTTTTGACATAATAATTCAGAAACGTGGCAGCATATCGTGGATTACCATGAGCGGAGTCTAACACAAAGGGCATTTTTATGTAAATCCTTCAACCGGCGGACAATAATTCTGCGTATTATACGGTGGAACGTTGGATTTAAAAATCTCCGGGATATGATGCACGACCGAGGAATTTCCGTTACATTAAGTATAACCAAAAAATAATTCTGGTAATTGTACTCAGATTTATTG
>SHCU01000003.1:761824-790378 GCA_004307685.1 Ceratina australensis
AGGTTTACTTTATAAATTAAGGATGTATTTTAAAATAGGAATTTTTTGTAAGAATCAAAGATTGTTTAAATTGATCATTTAGATGTTTCAGAATGAATTAGTAAACATGTATAAAGAGGACAAAATGTGAGATGGCTGGAGTCTATATGGCAACAGGTACGCCTAGCTACGAGATAAACAGTAAAGCCCGACGGTCGTTGCTCGTACTGTTATTTATGATAGCCAACGACTCCCATAGCCTTAGGCTTTTCCTCAGAGAATATACGTTTACTCTCGCTGATATATATTACTTGGCCTGTTGGGAGTCTGCAGATTTCTTTTAGTGAAACCACAACTTTCAAGATCCATCCTATACTTCAATTAAGTGCCTTTTCTTATCTCTTTAGCTTACTTTTTATCATACGACGATCGTACTATTTAAAAATAAAATCTTTAGAACAAAACGTTTAATACAATTACATGTACATTATATGGAGTGTCTGCCGAAATGCTGAACAGTCCTCTTTTTTTTAAATAATGGGAGATAGGTAAATTATTTTAACGAACTTGACTAACGTGTCACATTAAATGCAACGAAACAAAAATACATATAAACATATATTCCCTTAAACCGTGCCATTTTCTTGTAACACCTTCTGTCTGCTTCGGTGACTTAGGAAATAAACGGCTGTTCAGGGTTTCAAAAATCCTGTATTTACGTATAGTTGAAAGTTTGCATTAAAGTTTCCAGTCCAAACACGACGTTAAGTGCTGTTGAGAAAAAAATCACGTGAAACAAGGAAACAATTTCGAAAGCGGAAACGGCGGATCTAAAACGATACGTTGAGGCATATCGAAGATCCGAATATCGTCTGCGTACAAAGGAAGCGAGTAACGGGCAAAGCGAATCACAAGGGAAACAAGGCGACCACTTAAGGTGGAATCGTTCGCTCTCGTGTTTCGTGTGACCGGCCGGGGATCGACGATGTACGAGGGGTTAGGGGAGCGGGCCTGGAACGCGGCGCTTTATGGAACACGAGTCCCGATACAACGCGACGCGCCCGGTCGGTTTCCAGGGCGGCGCAAATAACGCGCTGAAACTGGAGACTCTCGAACCGTCATGGAACGAAACGGAACGGGACGGAACGTTTCCCGTGCTGGCTTTATTATGCGAGACAACGCGGCCGACGGACGTTTCACGACGCGGCGACGACGTCACGAATAAAAAGAACGCTCATTCTCTTCGTCCCGGAACCCGATACCCCGGGACGAGCAACGCTTTTCGCGCTTGCAATTCCTTTTTCTTAACTCCAGCCCGGTTTTTTATGTATTCTCGTTACACGGATCATCTCAACTGGGAAACTGTTTAATCCTAAACCTTCAATCTAATCACCATTCGAGGAGCTTGGGGTAAAAAAGTCTCCAAAGAAAAGAAGTTAGTTTTTTAATATTTGATTATGATAGTGGTGAACATATTGTGGTCAGTCTGGTCAGTCAAGCCTTCATTAGGCAATGCACTGTCAAACAAGTTGTAAATACAGGAACAATTTGGCAACAACTTCATGTTCGCGCATCGGGCTGAAACTATGCGCACATGTTCCTCTCTTATAGAAACTCATTCACGCAGGATTACAACACTCTCCATCCCTTAGATTCCGAGATAACCGAAATTTTCTGAAAACCTTAAAAGTGTGCAGATCGGGAAGAAATTATGCTCACATATTGGGTTCATATAATAGTAAATGTACCCATGATTCTAGCCTTCTAGCTACATTGGATCCCGAGATACAACGACTTTTCGAAAATCGAAAAAATCTAAAGGGGTAACCCTGTCGATTTTTTTAAAATCGGGAGAAAATTTCATGGTCGCCGATCGGACTGAAACTATGCGCACATGTTCCCCTCTTATAGAAACTCATTCACGCAGGATTACAGCACTCTCCATCCCTTAGATTCCGAGATAACCGAAATTTTCTGAAAAATTAAAAATCAGGAGATCGAGTTGAAAATATGCTCAGATACTCTCCTCATATAATAATACATTTACCCAGATTTTTCTATGCGTT
Organism: Ceratina australensis; assembly: GCA_004307685.1. Classification (NCBI taxonomy): domain Eukaryota; kingdom Metazoa; phylum Arthropoda; class Insecta; order Hymenoptera; family Apidae; genus Ceratina; species Ceratina australensis. Next base: position 763,870 of record SHCU01000003.1, read on the forward strand.
AGATCCCGAGAAACAGCAATTTGAAATAATCTTAAAAATTGACAGGGTACCCTTCCAAAATTTAGTAAAAATTTAAAGCAAGAATTTGGCAAAAATTTGAACAAAAACAGATATATATACATACAAGGGACATTTATATATTACTTTTTAAATATACTTGAATACAACACTAATAAGTAGTAACAATTAACAAGTATTACTCATTTGTACCATATTTCACCGTTAGTAAGGAATGAACTTCAACTTGAAATATCGCAAAGAGAAATCTAGCTGGAACGTAATAACAACAAATTGTCGGGCGCAACCTTCCTTTGAAAATCCCCATTCCCATTGTCGCGAAATAGAAAAAGTAAAACCGTTATCTAGCTCACGAGGCCGTAGGGAAGCGTCCAGAAAACGGGGTGAAATGGTTCTCTGCGGGGGAGAAAAAATATCTAATTAAATGGCGTGCTTCAAACGCGAGCAATTTGCGAGAAAGCCCGTACGAACAGCGTACAAAAATTGTTTCTCGGCCCGCAATAAGGAGAGCTCCATCCTTTGTCCGTTCAATCTCGGATCACCAATATGCTCACATTTGTACTTAACGTATCAACATAAAGTAGAAGTTTACTATAACATAGTAAAGAATATTTTTTTTAATTCAATAGAAACATCTCGTATAATTTGTATCAATCACACTGATTTATCATCACTCGCGATCGAACATCAAGCTCTCAAGAAAAATCCAATTTTTCCCTCTAGTTGCACAATGTACTATGTATGTACAATGTACTATATATGTACAATGTATTATACATTTGATATGATCATAAATAAATAATATTTAACTTAGCCGTGTTTTATATTGAATGATATCATAAAATACATATAGGAGTACATGTTATAGTTAAAACGTTTTCAACAGGTTAATAAAGTCACAGACGACTTTAACCTGTATTGTAAACAGCTGGAATATGCCCAAACACATTCGTTATAAAGGTTCCCTGGTCGGTTTTGCCTGCGAGCCAAATTTCGGCAAACTTTATCGGCGCTTCTGCAAACTCGTTCCTGTCTCTGGCGTCCACGGAACTCGATAGAACGATAAAAGCCTTGCCGTCTCGATTCGCGCGATTATTGCCGGGAAATTCTGTCGACGTCCCTTCTCTTAAAAAAAAAGAAGAAGAAGACTTCCGTACCCGTGTCACGGAAAGAATACCAGGAATACCAAGGAATCTCCCTCGCCGCTGCGTTGGAACTCCGTTCGCGATACAACGCGACGGGACAACGTTATTCTTGGCGAAAAGTTTTCGCGCATTTGAATTTCAAACTTCTGACTCGCCGCGGCAAAAGAGAAAGGGAAGGGAAGAAGAAAAAGTTCTCAGGCACGGAAGGGTGCTCGCCGGATAGTTCGAATTGAAACACGGACCCGGATACACGCTACCAGGGAATATTTTGTTCAGATTCCGAACGACTTCTCTTGGATCCCACTCGTTCCCGAATGCCGAGCTAAACTTTAGCCGAAATTTGTCTCATATCTGGAAGATGCACTCGTTGCTTGCAACGGCCTCTTGTCTTCCTGACGATTTCCTTCAGAAACACTTTTTAACGAAAAATATTTTTAATAAAACCGTTGAAGATGGAGAAAGCAATAAGTTCATGAATATCCTCAATCCTAAACCCTAAATCAAACGTATTGAAAAAGCTCCCAAATAAATAAATGTATTTAATATTTTACGGATGCAATTGTAACAGTTGCACCTCGTATAATTTATGTCTCAGTGAAGAAGGCTGATTAGAAGTCAGAAATACGGCGTGGAGGAAAATAATTTCAGGTTCAACATTTATTACACCGGCTTTATGATATCTTTTATGATACGTGAGCATACACAGTACACGTTCCTGCTCTTACTTCCTCCGATTCCTTCCCTCGTGATTCGCATCGTACCAGAGATTCCATTCTTCGTCGCCAGCTCGTAAATTACCCGGCTTTTTCCTACGGAAGCTCAAGCTCGTCACCTCTCAACCACTTTTCATCCCGTGACTCATTTTACTTTGTACTCAAAAATCGAAATAAATATGCAAATACATTGCCCATCAAGAGTTTAATATTACAAGAAAAAAAAATAGAAAAAGGCAATTTGTTATACAAACAAGAGCAGAACTATTAAAAAGTATTTGCTTCAGGAAACATAATTGGAAGTCTATGTCTATAGCAATAAAGACTAGATCAGGAACAAAATCTTATTATGTATTTTATAATATGATTAAATTTATAATCTTAAAATATATTCTATACGATTTTATTTATCTTTGTACTGAGGTTGATTCATTTACCTTGCCTACTGAATTACTGTCACTATAAACTGTTTGTTAACTGTTTTGCTTAAAATAATAAACAAACGTTATGAAATTATACAAAAAAAACAGTCGTTTGCAATAGTAGACAGGTGGTTCGATTCTCGACGTTATTTCGTTACAGTCGAATACGATATCATGAAATATTGCTGCCTCTTTTGCTTCGCTCGCCAATATAGCCGGAAAATATCTAGCTATGGATAAGACTCGTCCCGATATGAAATATTTATTAACGTGTTACGTGAATTAATCATTATAATATATTTCTCACCGTATCTGACGGTTCGATCGATTAACAATTATTAATATCCTATATCTCGCTTCATAATCAATTTTAATAGGATTATAATTCAGGGGGTAAAGAAGTCATTTAATAATTATGTTTATGATACACATAAGTCATGTTGTAATCTGCCAATCATGAATGGAAATAATCGGGATGTTGATCAAAGAGTTTTGTCTTCTGTTTTTTCCCAGTCCATTGCTTATGGAAGTTAATTGCACAACAGGGAACTGTATTTGATATTAAATAATAATTATACTTGATATTTTGTATTGCATAAAATTGCTGAATATTGACCGTCCGAGCTTGTTTATCGTCAACGGTTACCTACTTACATACATATTTGTCCGTTCCCGCAATGGCGACGCGTTAGTTCTGCTCGGCAAACCATAAGCTGCGCGATTAGTTTCCATGGCAGCTGGAATTATTCGAAGTGTATACGCAGCTACATGCGTTATCGATTCCTATCCTCGATCGCAAATGAGTGCGACGACACGAAACAAAGGGACAAAGAAGCGTACGGTATAATGATGCAAGTGCGTTAATGAGTTCTCTTCTCTTATCATTAAACTCGGAGATTAATTGCAACGTAGAATCTCTTCATTGCATCTGTTACTCATTTTCTGCTAATAATTAGAATGTAGATTTTTATGTTAAAATATAGACGTTGTAATTTTAAGGGATGAAATCTAAATGTAAATTTCGATTATCAACTATATAGATATGTGCTTGTGATACGTTGAATATACTTTGTCTACTTGTAATTGTGAGCAAATTGACATTTCAAAATTGACTAACATTTTTAACAACGAGCAATACTTTTCTATGTAGTGACAGAAGTCCACTAACGTTATACCTATTAATATTATATTTTCTACTTCCTAACAAAATAAGTTATGATCGGAATTAGTCGTCCACGCAGCGTCCACGTACACGGATTCTATGGAAACTATCTATGGGAATTAATTGACTATGATTAAACGTTTAGCGTGCGACCTCTCGGATTTTCGAGTTTCTATCAACGTTGAAGCGTGCACAAAGCGTATTCATCAGCGAGAGATTCGCCATATGAAGTGTGTATTTCTAGACAGCGAGCGCACAAAAGGATTGGACACATGAAAGTTTGAAATATTTCAACGGGAAAAGCGCAAGTACTAAACAAGATCCGCCGAGATTCCCTCGTGTCGTCGCATCAAAAAGTCTCGGGGCTCGCTTTAAAAAATGCATTTTCTGTGTACATCTGGCCGACTTCCCGTGACTTCCCTTCCGCGATTCTCCGCGAAAGCCCGACGCGTCCCTAGTTGAATTCGTTATATCGCATAATGTAACTCCGCGAAATACCCGACGCACGTGACACGTTCCATATTCTTCGTAAAAACAAGGAGAAACCCGCAAACTACGCGCGCGCGCTTCAAATTCTTTTTAATTTACTCTTAATCCTTTAATATCAGGAAAATCAGGTATTCATATATGTAATACAGACTTCTATACAGACATGACAATAAAACATATATGTGATAACGTAAATATACAAGAAATACATGACTTAGATTACTTTCATAATTACGGGCACATATGTGTAACATAATTGTTAAATGATGACTTTAATGCTTTCACAGAAGTAGAGAACTTCGAAAATAATTGGATCGCTGAGCATGCTCCTGATATCGGTTCCAATTTCATATTGATTTCTGCATTTGACATATTTTACATTCACTCCGTACATGTTTCATAGAAATAGCTGTACACATCACAAGTGTCATATTTTACTGGGTCAGCTTTCGTTGTAAGATTAGAATCATGTGAAAATTCTATTCTTTGGCTGATAAGGTTATAATCATAATAAATATATTTTTCATTGACAGAAAGCTAAAGACAATAGCAATATATAAGTTAAATGCAAAAGGAAGAAAATTCTACCAAAGAATGTGGAACGTTATTTTCAGAAATTATATTTTCTACATTTCTTCTAAATAAAAAAAAATAAACTAATACTGCACCAGTATTATTAATATTTCTTTATGTATCGTATGGATCATTATTTTCTCCTCTGACGAATTTATCTGTAAGACAGAAACGGTGAATCCGGGTCAATTAAAATGAGAGGAGCACGCGCTAAAATTGCCGGTATTATAAACAGTTAGCGACAATTAGCCGGGCGGTGGTATCGGATCGGTGGCACGGCACCGTGTGCGAAATCTGTTATCCGTGGTCCAGATAACAGCCGAGTGTTCGAGCCAAATTTATCGTCAATAATTGTCACCGTACACTCATCTGTTTGTCGTACGACGAGGCGACGCAACGCGTCCCAGATTTACCCCACCGCAGTTTACTTAATAATTTGTAATTAGCGAGCGTGCTGTCGTGAGGAAAGCATTGATAAAGCACTTTTGTCGGATCTCAATTGCTTGCATGTTAACCAATCTTGAGCGATAATAACGTTGAGAGGTATTCACATTTTCATAATTAAAGGAATAATTGTAATTTTCTATAATCTCGAACGAGGTATTGCGAGCGAGCAAATTCTTTATCATTTAAATGATGAGTTAGTTTATTAAAATGTAAAATATTTGCACAAGCTCGAGAGATTCCACTTCTGCACCGAAATATAAATATGCATGTGTAAAATGGATGCACTTGTCAGTGGACATTTTTATATACAAACTGTATAACTAGTGAATAATGTTAAATATTTTGTTTCTTGCATTTAAATGACTGGTTTAGTCTGTTTGAACAATCATAATTCAATTTCGTAAAGAATAAGAATGTGCGTTAAGCTCAGCATTTGGAAATTCTTCGAATGAACATTTACTTGTTTTCAGAATTTGGATAGAGCTGCATAAATATGTTGAAGAATTATAAAGAAAGAATCGAATTGAAATGAATTAAAAAATTGATATTGTACTTTAGTTAAATTGTAAAGAAAATATATTCTTATATTTTTTCATTTCGAATAAATCAACGTCTATTGATGATATATGTACGTAAAAGGTAATGAACGGAGAAATACGTGCACCATCTTACACAGTTCGTTCCGTTCTCACAAAATTCCAACGTTTTTCCTTAGTTTCTTCGCGCGAACTTTTAACGACGGAACTTTATAACTCGTTCCTTGTTAACGATTTGTAATCGATCGAAGTAGAGGATTGAACTCTTTCACTACTTTCAAAGATCTCCGAATCACGTGCTTGAAGTATGAAAAGAACATGTTAGATTACTTAGTTGGAGATCTGTAAAACTATAGCAAATTATTAGTATTAATTATAACTGTTACAGTTTAATGTTTGTCTGCAAGAAGTCCAATAAACAGTTACTACAGCTAATTAATGAATCTATTATATATTGTTTCAACAGAGGAATAAGAATGAAAGATTTCAATTTCGAGCTTTATAACAGACATGTTACGTTAGAGGGGAACATCGCTCGTGGACGAGCGCTTTTAGAAAAGAACAAGGGAACAAAAATATTTCGCGAAACCGATTTTTCGAAAGCCGCGAACGTGACTTAATACGATTGTTCGAAACAAGCATTGTCCACAAGCGCATAAAAAAGAGGAATCGCGCGGCACGGCGAACAAACGAGCCGGACCATTCATAATCCCCACACGGAATCCTATAAACTAGCTCGCTCGGGTCTGCAATTGATTGATTCGAAAATGTTATCGCCTGTGCGAGTGACAGCTCGATAATGAGTTTGTCAGCGTGCAACGGGACATTGTTGGTAATCGGCGAATTCATTTTTCCCCCTCATAAACAATGTACGCTTCTAATATGTGGAAATGATACCAAGAAAATGGAATCATTCGTTGATGCCGTAACACGTTTGTTCATCAACTTCATTAAATATTAATGAAATGGAAAATTCCATTTGTTTTTTGTTTTCAAAATTGACTACTAATTTTTGTATGATATATCAAGAATTAAAGTAGTTAGCTTATCAGGATTTTCCTTGTAAACGGTAAAAATTGATTAGATAAATGTTTAATTATTATACCAATAATACAGTAATATCCGAATTGATATTGACGTAACTATTTCTACTCATGATCATTGCCGGCAATTTTCTTTGATCTTACATCTTATTCAGAGTAATCTTTAATATAGAATAAAAACTGTGACGTGAACAGAAATTAGGACATTTACCTCATTAATATAATTTTCTCTTGTGAGGAGCAAATGTGTACGGAAGTTATGATATAATAATTAAAATTGATCCATTTTAACATATGACGTTTCAATTCAGGAAAAATTTTTCATTCGACCAACACCTTAATACCTTGAGTGACAATGGAAGAAGCTACTTGTCATTTAACTTGCGATGTATGCTTGATAAATCGCACGAGTGCATACGTCCCAAAGAATATTCAAAAAAAAAAGAGGAGGGAGACCAGTGGTGGAGGGTTTTGAATGTTTGAAAATTTTTGTCGACGGGAAGAGAGAACTCGACGCGTTTCAATATACTGAAAACCTTGCCCGGTTTTTTTCATCCTTTGCCCGGTGGAAACTCTATTTAGAGGAGTCGCGTGCATTCACGGGACACGTGTCTCTCCCCGTGTGTTTTGCATATTTCGAAGCGGGTAGCATTTGACTGATGAAAAACATTTTTGTGCACGCGACCGTCGCGCACAATACCACCGCGCATGCACTCGGTCTCTCTCCTCTTTGTACGTTTGCGCTCGCACGTGCACGTGAAAACAACGGAAAATCGACGTCGCTTTAATTACATTATCTCGAAAACATTTTAGCAGACATTTAATCACGGGAGGGAACAGAAGTAAGCAATTTTCTCCGCCGTTATGATATTATGAGATATAACGCTGCAAATTGGATATTTAATACGAGGATGAAATATTCGTTTCAAGAATCGAACAGAAAATATCACTGTTCACTTTATACGAAAATACGCGTTCTCAATCCGCGTTGATCCAATTAATTGATTGAGGAAGGAGTCGTGCATGACAAATGTAAATAATACTTGCCGTTCATTATATCGAATGTTAAAAGAAATATTCAATACACGGGTCGTACCATTTCTCCATTCGTACGAAGTCTCGTTGAAAAAAGAAATCGATGTTATATGAATTCCTCAAATTATACATTTTTTAATCAAACATTTTTTTCGCGAAGATCGATCCATGTAGTATCTTTTTTACGATGAGAAATTATAATTATTGTTCGAATTAAAATACATAATATATCGAGGCGGCAGAAGTAGGCTGTCGGATTACCGAGGATTATTCGGAGAGGAGAGAGATTCCCAGAATGCAACGTCGATGCGCAGGATCTAGCAATAAACTGCGAGCCCGCCCGCTGGAAACGATCCGATTTTGCGCTCGTACGAGCATGCTTTTGCCGTCGCTATAGGGACGTCACTATAACATGCGTCAATTATGTCTGCAAGATACCCGGCCGCAATCCGTCTCTCTGTCGCAAAGCTCCTCTGAGCTTTTGATAATTGAAACGAAGGGAAACATTTATCTGACGATTAACAATCAAAAAGATGGACGTTCCCCGAGGAACAAAGGAGAGTCTGACGGCTTTCGAATAATACGCGTGCTGCAGCTTATTTTAAAAATTGCGAGAAATCTGAACTTTGAAATGATAGAAAATCCGGGAAGTATTCCATTCATTTGTAAAACCGAGATAATTATACCTCGCTATTTGTTAATTGACATACGATACTGCGAGTCTTTTGCAAGCACGTGAGGGAAACCTCCGTTGCAATGATATTAAAATGATCTGTTCATTAATTATACGAATTTATACGTGGACATTATGAACGCAAGAAACATCATTTTTGTACAGACAACAGAGGATAATTTATAACTACATAGATTTTTCTTTTCAAAAGAGTGTAACTGGATGTCAGGAAACGCGATTCCGCGGTAATGCACGAGAAAACTCATTTGCATTTTCTCTGTGGCTGGCTAAATTGTCTTCTTAGTCACAACCAGGCATTATTTCGGCTCTTGAGAGTAATCAAAATTCGCTTCCTCGGTTTTAGAATTCGAAACGGAACATACACTTTCTTGTAATTTCAAAGTTTGTAACACGCCTCAACTTCAAAAGAGTTTATATCAAAAACAGGTAATTTTCGTTTGTGAAAAATGTTTTCTCAATGTGTTAAAATAACGACACACGTTTTTAAATAAAGCATATGGAATACTACGTCTACAAACGGAAATACGTAATGAATAAAAATTGAAAGCATTAATGAAAAATTTCCATGCAACTACCCTTTCGCGTCCAGGGGGTTATCATCGCGGTATGAACGTGTTAATTAAATTCCGCGTGCATGGCTGCATTTGAGACGTTACTGTTGACTATTCAGAAACTGATACGGGCGAATTAACCCGGCCGATCGAGACGCGCCCGGCTCTACAGGCGTCTAACGCGAAGCATTACAAACTGCTCTTCGACGAAGATGTATAGCCTGCTCGCAATATCCTTCCTAACATAATTCAGCTGGTATCCAGCCAGAGATGAATCGTTAATAATTCATTCGAAACGGTTTCACAACATTTTCAACTGATCTGTAAAATATCACACACATCTCATGAAATATTGCGTGAAGATTTTATAAAGTACTATATAAAATACTATAAAATACTTTGCAAAGTGATATATTAAATTTACATGAGAAACTGCATGAAATATTGTACGAAATGATGTATGTGTTATTATATAACTTATTGCACGATGTATAATACGAAATGTTGCGCAAACCTATTTTATGAAAAATTGCATGAAGTCCTATAAGAAATGTTGCATGAAGCATCATTTAAAATATTGTATATTACAATTTAGGAATTGTCATACAAAATATCATGCGGAATATTAATTTCACGTGAAAGATAAAACTAAGCGATCTGCACCGAGATTATTGGTTGTGACTGACATGCACGTATATCGCGGCGAGCCTCGAAATTAACGGACAGTGAGCGTAATTATTTGAATGGTCGCGGCGGTGGTTGGACCCAACGCTCGACCTACATACCGAGGCAAAGCAACCGAGCCACCCTCCCAATCGCGTTAAATTAGTGATCGGTCTACTTAACAGTCCCTACGACCGGCCAATTACGATTCCCATTCACCCTCCTCTGAAACACGATACCGCTAGTTTCATCATCCCAAAAACTGTGACTACTCCCTGATACAACCCTAATTCACTTTTAGAAAATTCTTGCTTATTCTAAACAAAGACTCTCACGTTCAGGTAATCAATATACAAAGTGTCCCAATGTTCACGAGAGTGATTGTATATGAGAAAAAAAGTAGGAAATGTGAAACAGATTTTTCATTTGATCTTTTGATTTCGAAAAAATCGACTTCTAAATACATTGTGCATCAACACCCGAATATATTTTAATTATTATTCTATAAATGGTCCGTTAATAATTGAAGCATTTTAATAAGAAAGTGAAGTGAAAAGGATTGTATAAAAAATATTTTTATGAACTATTGTTTCCGAAGTGTCTGCTTGGTTCCATTGTTATAAAGAAATACTTCTCACATTAAACGTATTATTAGAATATTCAATTAAGTCTCGACCAAAATGACAAAGAGCGTCTCTACGGAGGGACGTAAAAACGAACGGGTCTTGCCCCGGTCTTAATTAAAAGTCTGTGAAATATCCGAGTAAGGGTGTAATAAAGGTCTCGCGATAGTTCGCACCTGTGAACATTTAAATAAACGGTATTTCAGCGAGCAAGAAATCACGGATCTGTTCGCGTAAACTAGGTTCCGTGAAAGGATTCCATGGTTATTGCCCTTAACCCTTTCATCTATATATTCTTTAATTAATTAAATAATTATTGTGATTTAATATTATGGTTCTTGCTTAATTGAAGATACTTAGATGAATGTTCCAATTTCTAGCTTAACCTTTGAGATAACATGTGCAATGCAATTGCAGAAATGTGATGTGAATAAACATCATGATATTTAATTTATCTACCATTTTCTCTTTAATATATTTGTTAGACTTGAAAGTCCATAAAATTGTATGAAAAATTAGTGTTATCACGTTTGTCTAAATTACTACCTGATCTATTGTATGTGGTATCATTTAAGCTTTTAGCAAATAATTCTGCAACGCATGCGAGCTTACGCACAAGCGTAAGAAGCGAAAGTATACAAAGTACACTGCAGACCCATTCAAGACTCAGATGTAAAGAAGATGATTCTACGTTTTAATAAAAGGTGACCTATATGAGAGTCATTAGAATTAGAGGGAACGGCATCGCGTGGAAACATCTGAATCGAGAAATACACGATATCGGGTGAAAAGGTTTCCACGTTTCTACATGCTCCCACCGTCATCTTTTCTCTCCCTTTCGCGGGTTTACTTCAGAGGCACGTCATGCGCCGCTTTAAATACCCTTTCGCTCAGACCTTTCTTTTCCAATCTTTTCGCTTGTCCAAATGCGATTTCAGCCGCTTTTTAACCCGTTCTTCACAGGCAAATAATATAATATTATAATTGTCTAAAAAGGTTAATATAATTAATTTTGTTAAATAATTTTGTAAATTTACTTGTTGTTATTTTTTATTTATTGCTGTTAAATAATTTTGTAAAGTTTGTTTTGCTGTTAAGCGTTAAAGTCTTGAATTTTATTATACAAAATTTTTTATACTACCGAGTATTGAACTGAGGACTCTCGGAATTTCGTAACAATTCATGGACACGTTTAGGGACTATTGGGAATACGCGTCGAGTAGGTCGGGTCTCGAAGAGCTGGGATCATCTTCATAGAACAGCAAAGCCACATTGTGGGCTAAGTGTGCTAGAGGCATTCGGTCGTCGACGGTCAAAGGCAATGGAGACCTGAATATGGCAGATCGGGCGCTAGTACCTCGAAATCCATTGATAGGATGTTCTCGAATTGACCAGCCGATAATCCATGCCTCGTCCACCGAAATCAGAAATGACACTTGGCACCCGTACAATCTGCCATTATCAAACGTTGCTTCTCGCTGCAACTGAATTATGCAACTACAAAATGGATTCCATAATATCGAATGAAATCATTAACAAACACTTTTTATTAACGATTAATTTTTTTTTATTTTTTCTCTGTTCCTGGCGGATGTAATTTGACGAAAAAATGTTGAGTTGCACTTTTATATGAATAGAATAAACGCGTGTATCTCCAAAACGATCGATCAATTTCTTATGTTAGAAAAAAGTTCATGAAAATTGACTGATTTCGCGATTTTGCCAGATCCTAGGATTTGATGTTCAATATTGTTTTTCTGCGATTCTAGTGCACAGAAATGTCTGAAAACTTGGAAACATCCATTATTATACGAGTAGAACGTGTGAGGAAAGTTTCGCTATGACTTGAGAACTTTCAAATTTTGCAAATCTTTCACCCTTCACATTTTCACGATTTTTTCACATTGCTGTATCTCGGGATCTAATGTATAGAAAAATCTGAAACCCTGGGTAAATATTCTACTATATGAGGAGAATATCGGAGCACATTTTCAACCCGATCGGCAAACTTTCAATTTTTGCGAAATTTTGAAGGGGTACCCCTGTCAATTTTTTCAAAATCGGGAGAAAATTTCATGGTCGCCGATCGGGCTGAAACTATGCGTACAGCTACATGGAAGACTTATGTTAAAGACTGTGACATGTACAAAATACAGGCATTCCCTTTGTCCGCAATTCTTATATGTTTTGACGAAGAATCTTAGATTCTATTTATTCTTTATTGACGTACTCTCTCTGAATAAAGACGTCAAACTGCTTGCTGAACTCGCTTTGAAAGAAACTATATACCATATTATTCTATAACTAGTTTACTGTGTGCAAAAAGCTTAAAAAATTCTAAGCGTTCCGTGATTCTAACAGAACTACATTAAATATATACAAGCTTTTACGGTAAATTCTAACAGAAGGTCAATGCCAATAAATCGAAATCCACAATTCGGGCATTTGCGTATCACCGTGAATAAACAAACTGTTTCGAAACAAGCTTTCGACTCCCGAATCGCGCGGCAGTCGTAGATTCATTTAGAATTCCTGGAAAGGCTCGCTCCCAATAACCTTGTAAAACCCGGTGGCGGTGTCCTTTCAATATCCCGGACGTTCCTGTACCACCGTGAAAAAGCAAACTGCTACGAAACAAGCTCCGCGAGCGCAAGTTTGCACGATGCATTCGGAGGCATTTCCTGTGTGCCATCGACGAGCTTCCGCGCGCGAGACAATGGCCCCGTCGGACAAAGGAAAAACGAAAAACGGCGGCCAGGAAAAAGAAATAACACCGTGGACGCAACGGTACCGCGGTGCAATCGGATGCAAATCAAACAAGAACGCATCCGAAACGAAACGGGACGGAGAGAGAGGCCGAGGTAAAGTCGTACCGTGTCGTCTGGCGAACGAGTATCTCTCCTTCCTGCCGGAACATCCGCGAAAAACTGGCGTTATTATTAAAAAAGTTGGGCTTGTTATCTCGACGGGTATTCATCCATTAATTGCAACGCTGCCGGTCTCTCTTGTGACTCCAACGAAATGGATACTCCCTACTCTCATATCACGCCGCAAACGGATTAATAATTTCGTACCACTGCGATATTGCCAGGGTTCACGTCCCCGCGGACCCAATCTTGACAAACATCCCCGGACACGTATGGACCTCTGGGACCAGATCCCTCTGGCAATCACTGTTTGCGCTCAATCTCCTTTCACTTGGGACAGAGACTATTCTAATTCGTATTAGGCGATGATAGCTCATGTGCTTCCGTCGATTTCTGTCTAAGTGAAAAATTTACATATACAGGGAATAAAATCGTTACGTGGCACGTATCACGTAGTATTCAATATTAACTCAAGAAACGGTTTCGCGGAAAAATTGAAACAAAAGTTTCTCGCAGATACCATCTCCCACGGCTCAAATATGTTCTTTTAGTTTCTTTGAACATCGATAGACTATCTCGAAGAGACAAAAACGTGGTTCACCCAATCCCCCGCGAAAGGAGATAGCAGGTACGGTCGGAATTAAATTGCAAAATAGTTTCCCGAAAGGCGTCTTCATCGTGGTTAGAAAACCCAGCAGAAAGTACATAGATACGTACGTACAGTATATAGGATCGATCCTTGGTTCTCGCCCCGTACCTCCGGCGCACCCTACCCAACGGGGAACGGCCGAATCGAATTTAATTACCGATGTACAGATATTTACTTCGTGCACCGCCTCGTCGGCGACGAGCTCGTTAAAAATTTAATTTTCCACGACGTCGAGGTGGAACCCCGACGAAGGTCATCCAAGGTGTACGTGAGCTCGACAGAATTTATTTAACCACCAACTTTTTATTGATCGGAAAACCTTTTCTTCCTCTTTAGTTCGTGTCTTTCCTCTTGGAATATTCAGAGTTTCAGGGGACTCATGTTCAAAGAGTAATAAGCAGCATTCTTCTCGCTTTATCCTGTAAAAACTATTCAATAAAAAAGTTCTTCGTCATATTTTTAACGTGAACTGAGAGTGCAACATGGAAATATATCATGAAAGCTCAGCGAAATTGGATCAAAATTATTATTGAATGATATATGACCTCTTCTGTCATTTTCGTTCGCGATTTCTCCTTAGGATATTGAGAGCTTCAGGACTCGCGTGCAAAGAATAACAATATAAAAAACGTCATGAAGAGTCAGCAAAATTGAGTAAAAGATTATTATTGAATAATATATGAAGAAACGAACGGAATCTATTTTTTATTTGGAAGGCGTCATATGTTCATTGAACGCAGACAGAAGGAACTACATAAAAGTTCGCAATTTTCGCTGACTGAAACTGTCAAGGAAGAAGCCGGCGTTTACTACGTGGGAATCTCGAGGAGCGAAATTTGCGAACGTATGGGAATTGTTTCTGATCCCGCGTCAGCGCGATTCCACTCCATTACGAAAGAAAATCATAAGATTCGCGAAAACGCGGTGGGTTCGACGGATCCGGAAAAAGTTTCAAAAACTAATCGAACTCAGCGGTTCGAAACTTTCTCAAACACCCGTAGAACCAGATAAAAACGTTCATTGCCGCGGACAAATTTTGGTAATGAGCATCAATCGCTATCGCTGAGCTTGCACTTTTCAACAGAGTTACAGCATTAAATTACTGTTGACAATGTTTCCGCTGAGGTTACGATTTCGGAGAAAGATGCTGTTGGAAATTACTTTAGAATGTAATACGTGATGTGAAAGTATTCCTATATAGGATAAGTAGATCCCTTATTTTATACGTTAATAAAACTTTTAACCCTTCATATGAAATTTTAAGATATTCAGAAATTGATTTGTAATAATTTTGTGTATTGACCATTTTGACACAAGAAATATTATAATTAATTATTTATTTATGTGTATCTATGAATTAGTGTATTTTCCAGTTTTACTATTTCAGTTTCTGAATTAGTTTTATCGAGAAGATCGACCAAGGACATCTAATATCAGCATTGATATCATACCATATCGGAATTTCTACTACTATTTTTAAGCTGAACTGTTGAAACGCAGCAAGAACTACTGATATTATAAAACCAGACTCGAGCTCTTATTTCAGACACGGAGTGGCGACATTTTCGAGCGGGACAAGTGGAACACACGTCCAGAACATGTTTGCGAAGGAGGCGCGCGTGTACCACCGCCGGCCATTAATTCCATTAAGTGGTAACCAGCGGGTAACAAGTGCTTATAAGTAACGAGATCGCCCCTCGAGTTCTACCGGTCTACACCGCGTCGGATTTACATTTCTCGTCGCGTTACGATTTCATTTGCATTCCTCCACGCTCCTATTACCGATTTCGTAACGACCGAAAAACGAGCACGTTTCTTTTTTCCCTTATCTGTTCCTCGCCGTCGCCGAACCAGACCGTAATCACAATTATCCTGGCACCGTCGTCGTCGTCGTCGCCCAGAGGAGCGGAAAAATCGAAGGGTTACGTCCCCCAACCCCCGTCCGACCCTCGTTAGACCCGACTTAAGAAAGTAGAACCTCGCAGGTCAAGGAAATAGCAAGTTGAAAACGAATCCTTCCTTTTTCGATGTTTCTCGCGCTGCTATTTACCTCTGAGAGTACCAAATTGAAAAATATATATCAAATTAAAAAATATATATCGTAACTTCGAGTAATTTAAAAATTACCTTTTATCTCTTGTATATAATTTTTTCTAAAAAAATCGTGAAAAATCTCATTCTTAAAAAATCGTGATTACATTTTACAAATTATAGTAATTATGCTAAAATTTTAGAAATACTTAGTATGCACATTCACTTGACTTCATAATCGAAAACTATTTTGATAAAAGAAATATTACACTTTGATAGTCTGATATTTTTTTAATGTCAAAGTAGTAATTGTCAGAAACGCATCTCATGAGAATGGTTAATTGACAGCGTAAGGAAATTAAACTTTTCATGGGCGCGATTTAACTCGAGGAAAATCGATTCAGGTTACGTACATGAGTATGCTCATTTATGAGAGAAGGCAGCTTGAGGTACTTCGGCTTTAATGAAACTTTGTTGACTCCTACGGGATTCGGGTGTACTTCATTACTGCCCAGGCTTCTACCCAATGAGAGACTTTTCAACTTTTCATACCGATACCGCTACGTGTTTGCGTCCCGGCTACTCGGAAATCTCCGTCTAATTGATTTCGGGAGCTATTCATTGATTCCTAAGGAATCTATCAACCGTACGAATTCAGAGAATGCATTTAATCGTCAAATATTTTAATAACAATATTTCAACCCCTTGACACGGAATAAAAATTATTATTTTCCGTTTCTTAATTTTCTTATTTTCTGATTCCAAGTTTGTATCATTTTATATATCGTTTCATTTCAATGTAATGTATAATTATCGTGGTTGCTAATGGCTCCTGCGTTTGGTGCCGCTTCAAAATTTTAACAATATTAAAAATGAAGTTTAATCCTGTCTGAAATTTTCAACGTCTAAAAACGTCGAAGGTGGAAATAAAATATTAGAAGAATTATATCGTGCAGCTTATAAAATATCTATAGAAATTCTCTTCGAGAATGTTAAATTGAAAATATTCTGCCAAAAATGGCGTCACAAGGGATAGCGAGGGGCTGGCCCGTGATCGAAGAAAATCCTGCGTGACTGGGCGAGAGGATTTAACGAGACCCGTTTATATCGTNGAGCACATGAACATTCCGATCGATCAGACGTGTCCTGAAAAAAGTAGAGCACATCAGCCGATGGCCCGATATTTGTTCATCCGGGGGCCGAACAAGGTCAGGAAACGGATGAAAGAAGCGGAATCGAATCCCTTGGAAGAGTTCGCGTCTTGATTTTGTCCGTTCGATTCCTCGCGGCGGCGCTTTAATTGGATCGAATCGGGTCGCGAGGCAACAGCCTCGTAACTGGACGTCGTCCTTGCCGTTGTCGTTGATGCGCTCGTTTCGCGTCTTAAATTTCAATTACACCCAACCGACAACCCTGGCCGAAGGCTCGACCAATTTACCGCTGATAGGACGGCGACGTCGTTTCCGCTGACTGACCGCAATTAATTAAAGTCGCAAGAGGGGAGAGACGAAAATCAGTTCGTTCCTTCCTCACTGTTAGACGTGTTACCCGACAAAATACAAACAAATCCAATTTTTGCTTCTGTCTTAGTACTTTTATCCATAAAAATTTATTTTCTCAAGCTATATATATAAAGTAAAAAAATGAAAGGTAATTGATATATTTTTATTACATTATATATAAAGATTATATATAGGTTATAGTTATAGTTAAAGCGTGCAAAGTTGAATAATGATGCACAAGTGATGGAGAAATATTTCCAAACATATGTTTAGAGATATTGATATGAGAAATTGTTCTCCAACTTTTTAATAGTCATCTTATTGCATTAAACGCAAGAAGAATGTTACTTAAATCACTATACTCAGGTTATAGCTGCATTCTCAATGAAAGCTGTGAAGGTACTTAAACAAATTGGCTTAAACTGAGTACTTGTTACGAACTAATCTTGTTGATGGAACAAAGTACACTTTTGCGGATGGTAGATGAAGTTCTATCGCTCCCTAACTCCGTGGTCTAGATTTTGTCGTAAAGTAAACTTCGGACATCTTTGTAGTTAATTACAGCCCGATCCGGTATCTCTACTCCTTCCATTTTCAAGCAACTTCTCACGATGACTGAATCATTAACATCCCTTCTTTACGAGCCACATCCATGAATGCTTTATTACACATACGTACACTACCTACGTGAATCAATGAACATAATCAAGCGTAGATTGCTTTTGACGCAAACGTATATAGTACCAACGTAAAGCAAGAAGTTCTTTTAACCGTGATGCATATTTTCTAATGGACATAGGATTTTATCACATTTCTTTAGGTGAAGATCTTAGGACTCTACAGTTAAATTGCATTAAATTGCAAAAGTTAATTTGCAAGAATTCTGCGTTTTATCCTTAAGAAAATTGACTGATTCTACATAAGTACATGTAGAAATAATTGTTAATTTTTATCGTTTCCACCAGAGATTATTTGAACGAAGTTTTAGAAAAATCATAATCCTACTTCAAGCACCAGAGAAGATCATTATATTTTTATTACATTCTCCTAAAACTTAATATCCGATATCGCTTCCGTCGGGATACGAACTACACTAATGCAAATCCGCGTCGTGGAACGTTTGGAAACTCCGCGAGCGGAACCCGCCGCAGATTGCAGAGGATTAAAAGGCAAAAAGAGAAGAGATCGAAACGAAGCGGGGCCAGAGAGACAGTAAGAATATTCCGTGGCTCTCGTCCCTTGACGTTCATTTCTCTTTTTTTCCTTCCCTCTTTTCTCTATCGATATCCGATCCGTGTATCGCAAGGGATTCGAAAATCAGCCATTACGATTACGTATCATGTTCATATTTGGTTTGTTAAAAGAGGATTGCCAGTTGTCGCAGCGGGAAATGTCTCCAAAAAAAAACGTAAAAGTCTTCGTCCGATATTTTTTGCCCCCTTCGTTTCTTTGTCTCTTTCGACGACTAAAAGATTTTTAACTCCATTCAATTCGTACTTGTTTCCAGCAATTTACCGTCATTTTATTTTATTTGAAATTTATTTTAAAGGTCAATGCATTGAACAATATATAAGTGTATCATAAAACATATGTATAAATTGGAAATTGAAAAACGTCGAACGTGATTCACAAAAAGAGTTGAGAGGATAGAAAAGTAGAGGAATCGTAGAGAACCAGCACAGACTACAATGACAAGCTTATGTCACCCTTGTGTGCAATAGGAAAGCAAAGAAGAAACCTTAAGAAAGCCACTTCAAAGAACTTTAATGGAACTGCCATTTTAGCCGAGCTTAATGCGTCTATTTTGCGAACAAGTTTGGTCGCCGGAGAACACTATGGATTGGTAGTGTGTGTAAACTGGTTATAGCAGTCATTATCAAACTACGTCTACAACTAAGTATTTCAAATAAAATGATTATAATTTCATGCGTGATGTAAGAAGCTGCGGAAGAGACATTCAACAGCGGCTATCAAGTCTATCATACAAATTATTTCTTCAGACTTTTATCAATTGATAAAAAATAGATTAAGGAGTTGGAGAAAAACGTATGACCGCCTTTTCAATGTCGATTCGGTGGAGCCAAGAAAAAATAAAGAATCGAACGATCAAGCGGGTAAACCGGCTCTTTGTTTCTAATCAACGTATTACGCCGTCTTGGAGGATTCAGGGCCAATGTCGTCGATTCAATTCCGGCTTGTCCCTGTTCTACTCCACAATCTTAGCCACGTTCCTTGGTCGAGCGAACAAGGAAACGCGAATTACATAAACGTCGTAGCCCGGCGTTAATTTTCGTCGACCATCGAATTGGATTAAACCCCAAACCCTATCGTCGCCTTACAAGGAGATTGCGATTGGATTGCTTCTCGTTGCAGACCAATTTGCAATATAGTGACTGAGGACCAGTATATAACCATTATCAGTTCTTAAAGTAAAAATGAGCAAGTATAAAAATTGCACTTTGTAACTGTGCTTAAATTATTGACTTTATTCAATTTACAAATTGTTAGAATATTTCCATGATGCAAACAAGAAGTGCACTTGCTCTTATTACTTTTTCATAGTAAATTGTATGTAATATGAGTGGAACTAATATACAAGGTCGAATCATAAAAAAACTTCCTTTTTTTATCAAACATTATTTTTCTTTCATAGAATAAAAAAATTATATTAATTTATTACGTATGAAAAACGCAAAGTATCAACTAGCTTACTAAACGCTTGTGGCTATTCACGGCCATAAAAGGCCATAAACATTTTTTAATCTACTGTTTATCAGAGAACTAGCTAGAACTTGGAGAACGAGTATCCGTTCGGTAGAGACGAAAGGAAATCAGCCTGAGGGTGGCGGGAACTTCCGGCGAACGAAAGGTAACGCAATTACCACAAGCTGAAATCGCGTTTCAGTCAATCGAGTTTGCGAGCGAACGACCGAACGAATCGGTCAAATCGTCTCGCTATATCACAGGAATTTATCTATCGCCACGACTCTACGTGATTTACTCCCGGTATTTTATTTCGCCTTAGACCCTGTGCAAGTGGAAATAAAACTGCGATTTTTCATACTCGATCATAAATCTTCTTATACTTGAGCATTCCAGTCAAAAATGTTATTGCATCACTGGGAAGCATTTTTCAAAATTGCATGAGAAAATAGATTCCGAAGTGAAGTATTATTTACTCTTCAATTCTTCAGTTGTCTATTAGTCCATTCGACTCCAAGCGTAAATATAGGATCAGTCGACATGAAAATCAATTTTTCCAAAGGGTTCAAGTAAATGGCTGACTGTTCGTTGGACTTGAAATTTTCTTCAGTTTACATGACTAACATAAATTCCAGATTCGAAAGACAGCAGCCGGGGGGGTGGCGGCGTAGGCGGAGGGGGCGCGGGGTTACAGTAGAATGAAGAGAAAGAACGAAAGAAAAGGGGACGCTCGACTCTTTTGGCGTGCGGAATCTCGCGCAACTCGAAAATGAATGGCACTTCAATCCTCGTGGCAGGACGCGAGGGGTCAGGCGACGGCGAGATAGCTACGGGAGGGAGAGGCTGTGCCATTGTGAAAATGATACAAAGAAGAAGGACAAAAGCCGGGAGAACGAAACAGAGAGAGAATCGGGGTACGGTGGAACGCTGCCGGAACGCGCGCGATAGATAGAGAGGGGTAAGCACGAGTGTGTCGCGTGTCTGTTCAAACACCCCTGGTTCCCTCCCCCCCTCCACCTCTCCTCCTCGTCTTTTCGCTCTCTTCTTTCGCGAGGGACCAAGTCGAGAGCCGCACTCCAGCTTCATTGCATAATACATACATGGGACACCGAGAGTCGCAAGTACCGAGCCCGTACGTCCCGTATACGTTTCTCTTTCTTTGATCGCGTCTGCCGCAATGTTTCACGCCAGTAAAGACTTCCCCTGCTGGATTCAATCATGATTGATACATTTCTTAAACAGTCTTGCCTGTATGTGTGCAATGCCACAAGCTATTACACAGTTCATTTCTCTCTCTCTCTCTCTCTCTCTCTCTCTCTCTCTCTCTCTCTCTCTCTCTCTCTCTCTCTCTCTCTCTCTCTCTCTTGAGGGCTTATATTATTATTAATATGCATAATTCATTTTATGCAAAATAAATGATTCGTAATAATAGTTTTATAATTACATACAAGCATTTTGTTTCTGATATTCTGTACGGTTTTCTACATTTTTCTAGAAATTCCTCAATAAATTTTTTTTATAAATAAAGTTATTACTCACTTGGTATGATATATTTTAATTTATGACAATTGTACATATTCTATTATGTCTTGAATTTCAATCAATTTTATGCTAAAAGGGTCTTGCCTATTATTACTATAACGTTATTATAGTTATACATCATAAAACGTGTTACGATTATGTTCCATGTCCCCATAAATGTCGACCATAATTAATAAGTCTACGATCTATACGATCCTGTAAATCTAGTTTATGGGATGTTTTATTATGATACATGGTAAAATGAAATCTTAATGATAACGTTTTGAGTAGGGAGACGTTGATACTGAATTTAAATGCGACGAGAAATTCATTTTTTAAAGGGTCTCCGTTGTAAATTGTGTCACCGGTTGTCCTAAGGGCTGACCTCTTAAACGTATTTCATGCTTGAAATTCGAAGGGGACGCGAGGAAAACCAGCCAAGCGAAAAGTTGCGGGACTTCCTGCTTTCAGAGAGAATCGAGAGTCGACTTCGGTATAGTCGCGATGGAGAATTCGTTTTTCATTTTTTCTTTCTACAAACTATATTCCTCCCGGTAAGGATTCTTCAAATTTTCGAATGAAACTGCCATACAAAATCATAATCGTAACCTCAATGCTTTTCCTTATTTTATAACTTAACTTTTTTAACTTCAATTTTATAACTTCAATTTTTAGAATGCCGACGTCCATATCGGAAAACGTTGTTTGTTGAGTGATCTTGTTCCATAAATAAGATTACATGCTCCCTAATGTATATTTCGTTGCGTTCAAAATCTAAAAGGCGAAGAATAAACCTGGCACGCAAAGCGATGCGATGTCGGGACGCCTCTCTTATAACCCGGGGACGCCTTACATACCTCTCATAAAGCAACGAACGGAATGGTAACTCGAGGCGACGTTAGCGAAACAGCGCAACGCGATGCCTGGGCCCAACAATAAGAAAGTGGAAGGAAAGTGTCGGCGGTAGGACGAGAAATTACGGTGGCGGTGTAAAAATGCATCGCTGGACGATTTTACGCTTCGAAGGGAGACGCCAAATCCACCTTCCACCTCTGCGTATATCCGAGCAAATCCACCAACCAACCAGTGACGTAACTTTCAAGAGAATCTATTCTCATGGAAATAACAATTTTTGCTTATTCGTAATAATGTTGTTCACTTAAAATATAAGGAGAATCGTATAAAACAATCGATTTTATTCTAACATCTTTCACATGAATTTTGTAATTTTTAGAATTTATTGAATGAAACTATAACGTTTAAAATATTAGATTTTTTATATATGCAAATTATTGTAGTAGAAACTAAAATTTTTAAAACTGAATTTCGCAGTTAAAGGGTTAATTTATACATACTGCAGGTTTTATAACAATGGGAGCATACTTCAAATTTAAGATTCATAATGGAATAATAATTATTTAATAGTCAATGAAACGCGAGCTCTCGCTTTATTGGTTACGCGATTGTGCGCTATTACCTTTCCAGTTCGATCGTTAGTTAATTTGAGTTACCGTCCCAGCTGAGTGTTGGTTTCGGAAATTACAGTGATTGTTATTATTATTATTCCATCGTGGTTTCGGTGCTGTTGATGAAATCACGGAGATATACAGCTACATACATAACATATAATGCAAATGTGATTTCGGAGATGAATTTATGCTGTCGAAATACCTACTATTATTCTTGGGATTAGGTATCTAGCTTTGTCCCGCACAAATTAATTGTCCATTTCGAATTCAGATTTTTTCTGTCAAATCTGTCGTGGATAATCGCATAATCGTAACACCATCAGACAGTAAATGAAAGAGGATTTATCAAAATGTTTTCATCCGTCATAACATTAAAGTTATTCTAAATAATATCAGCGTGACAAATACGAAAAATTTGATTTACATCCAGAGAAATTTAGTATTTTAATGCAATTTAAATATAAATATGATTACACACTCTATTTTATATTTGTAATATTAATTTTCACACATCAAGTAGTTTTTACAGAAATTCAACTTTTTGTAAATGTTCAACGTGTGCAACTGATATAATTATGCGCGAATTATAAATTCAACTCAAGATTTTAAGATGTAAATCTACTTTTATTATATTCAGAACAATATTATTATATTGAAAGAAATCTGAATAGATAGTGAAAGAGATATGGAAATTTATTTATCATACTCTGTCTCCAGCATCTAGAAGAATCTGACGAGCCTCATATAAATCTCTTCAATTACATTCGCCAAGTAGTTAAGGAACTATACAGAAACTGAAACAATTATTCGACCACAAGAGGGAGATCAAGCAACATGACGATAAAAATTCCCATGGGGTCGATGGGCCGAGGGTCGGAAGCGAAACTGCTTCGCTGTGGAAACATTTTTAACCGGCGGTCTCGTTTCTCTCTTTAAATCGCTGGATGCCGTCGCGATACGTTACCCCGAGATCCATGGTACGGCCTCGGAACGCTACGCTCGTTCCTTTCCCGGCGCAGTTCAGGGATCGGCTGCCCATCCCCGTCGCGTCGCATCGTGGTCACCCTTATACCCCTCCGGATAATCGCGCCGCGATCTCCCCTCATCCGTCTTCCTTTCGGTTTTTCCTTCTCGAGCTTCTCAAAGCGGATCAGTGAAATAAATGTCCAAACATTTTATAACCGACGCTCGAATAAAGAATTTACAACAAAAATCACTTAATCCTTTCAATACTACGTTCCATGAGACTTTCCAAAAATTGCATTGAAATATGTACATAACGTTAAAACATATTATAAGAGAATTTTTATGGATTGAATATACACTGTTTGACCAGATAATAGCATTTTACGATATAACGATTTTTATTGTAACTATCAATTTTGTTAATAAAGAACTTTTTTTAAATGCAGAATTTGAGAAGTTTGTCTACATCTGTATTAAATCGAGCGCCGGATCGAGCATTCCTTTTCCGTCATTGTGTCTGGCGCCAATCGGATTTAGCAACTTTCTATTTACTTAGCTGTGCGCCGTTCGGATAGAAGAACGACGAGAAATGCTTGCGCGGCACACTCGCTGATAGAAAATTCGAGGAGAAAGAATCTTGTCGAGTCTTTCTCCTTGCGTGTAATTGTATGGGTGGGGGTTGATCGGATTTTCTGAGAAATCGATTCATGTCTTTCTTTGATACAAATTCTTTGCTACAAATAATGTCTATCAATTGGAGGAAAGAGAAATCATTTAACCGAATGTCGCAGACTCCAGATTTTTATCCAAAATAAAACATTTATGACAATCAATCTAAAAAAGCTCAGATTGAAATTTTCGATATCATTTAATTTACACTTAATTCACTTTCTATATACTTGTTCACCACATACAGCAATAAGTAATCAGTTGAGGAAAAGCTTGTTACAGAGAAATAGTGTTATCACTTAAACGTATAGAATGCTCTGATACGACGAGCTGTTGATAACGAGTGGCCATTAAAATTGGAATACAAATTGTCCAAGATGGGGAGTATCTCATTAGCAAGAAATCTGAACCCTGATAGTTTCAATATTTATGAATAACAATGACAATTAAAATATAACTAGTTTATGCAGATTGAAGCACCTACAATATAAATTAAAATATCAATTTAAAGACAAAAAACGAAATGGAATTTAGAATTTCTTATTCACATTTACATTTTACTTTCGTATATTTAAATTGTATTAAATATTAAACGCGTAAAATCGAACAGCCATTAAATATTCTAGCCTAAACAGTTTTCCCAAGAGGTCAATGCTCATACGCGGTTCGAGGTATGCTTTGAATCATCAGGGAAAGGAACGCGCGACCGTAAGATAGTACTGTATATCCGGTCACAGGATTATGTTTCTGTTTACCGGCGACAGTTTTACGTCCTGAGGCTAATTATCCCGATGAAGTCGGAGGATCCTGGCTCTCCAATTAGACTGATCAGTGAGCGAGCGAGCCCGCGTGTTCATTAGACCGAGCTTGATCAAAATCATCGTTCGTGCCCCCGCGTCGTACGTGCTCATTACGCACACCGCGGCTGATTAAAATCCCGCGTGCCCCGCGTCTGAAGAGTGCGTGACTCTCGCTACTTCGATGGATACCGTGTCGCGTCGCGTCGCATTCATACGGTCTGACCATTCAGGGACAGGGACTCGTGCCCCTCGTGCCGCGTCGACACTCATTCTCTCCCAATCGTATCCTCAATGAACTAATCGAGCGGCTGCTTTTGATTCGCCAGGGTTAGGTACATGTAATATTGCATAAATTGCAAATTCAGGACTCGAGATTGAAATGCTACTGCATGCAACAGTAGCTTGTAAATTGATATGAATCATTATAGGAGTTTTACTTTGTATAAAGATATGTATTCCAAATATTAGTGAAGATTAAACTCAAATTTTTATCAGAAATGAAATATTTATGATATCACTTTGAATTATACTTTGCTTCCAATATAAGGTTTACGTTTAAACTAAGTCTTTTAATATTCTAATAAAACTCAATTTAAATGTAATCCAAGTATATAAGATATATTAAGAGTATCTACTACCATGTAGTGTACAAACACATAAAGTATTCATTATCCATATTAATTTTTCTTTGTCAACTTGTACAAGACTTTAAGAAATGAGAATAAAAAAAGTAATTGTCATGAGAATCTTATACTGTTGAGAGACCTACAGCTTGGATATCAGTGCTGATACATTAGCTTAATATGGAACGCGTGAACGTATCCCAAGCGTTTGTTCTCGTATCAGATTTACCAAATGATTTTTATTACTCAATTTTTCGGACAGAGCGCTCGTGCCTCGGTATGAAAATGTATTTCCGCGGACAGTACAAGGGCCGCCCGTTCATTTTGCAGGTACATACGTCATGGAAATGTCATTTGCAGCGTACGCGCCTCGCGTGTGTATTATGTAATTCAGCGGGCCAGCAACCGGGTCACATGAGTTACAGCGCACGTAGCACGAGTATCTGGTAGGGTCTGGCCAAACAGGCCACGCTAATTACAACGCAAACCGGCGCATAATCAAACAGGTTACACGTTACGTTGACCCTGCCGGATCTCCGATGCGTGCTTTAATAAACACTTAAGATTCAACCTCGAATTCAACGCGCGACCTCTC
>SHCU01000003.1:792857-813041 GCA_004307685.1 Ceratina australensis
GACCACCGGATCACTTCTACAATCTTCCTTGACAAGATTCTAAAACTGAAAAGAAATAAAGTGATTTGACAAAGTATCGTGACACCGTGTCTACACCGTGACACTCGCAAACAGTTCCTCAAAATTGAATGCTGGATTTGAGGTGCCATTTAATAGGTTGTTATCAAAGATGAATGTTGATTAAAAAATGGAACTATTTTTGATATATTACTAAAGTACATGTGACGTAACCAACTAACAGAAAGGGATATATTTATTTAATGATTTTGGAAGACGAACGTCAGATGTAAGAGAAAAATAGAGAGAGATGAAAGATGACGTATAATAGTGACATTGGTGACATGTTATCGATAAGATTAACATTTTGAGCGTACAACATTATGATCCTGCTATCAAAGG
Source organism: Ceratina australensis (assembly GCA_004307685.1). Lineage (NCBI taxonomy): Eukaryota > Metazoa > Arthropoda > Insecta > Hymenoptera > Apidae > Ceratina > Ceratina australensis. The sequence goes on from SHCU01000003.1 coordinate 793,257, forward strand.
AATCTTTCATAAAACTTTTCATCTTTGGGAACATTCAACTTTCTATTATTGTTCCATGAGAAATAATCATTCCATCTTATCTACACAAGTGACTCGAAGAACTTTAGAACGAAGTACGAAATAGTAGAAATAAAACTAACCAAGATTTCTTATTTGTAACAACAAGATGGAATTAATGAAATCACGAATTCTTTCCCCCATCGGAGAAACAAATTTCTATGCAAAATATTTGGAAGCTGTCACCAGTCATCGTATTCATGAGGGGTGGAATGTGAAATGAATAACAAGAATTAGATTTCGCGTAGGAAATGCGACGGGCTTTTCTAGACGACGTCAAAGCTGACTTCATCTCGACGACCGTCATCTTTTTTATTCTGCTCCGACCTGAATCACGATCTTACTTTTCATCGGGATACCAATGGATTACTGTTCCCTTTGAATTCGTCATTTTTTTATATGCCTCTCCGTTGCCTGATAGAAGCGTGGATCAAAAAGGATAACACGCGGGTGATTGATAGCGCTTTTCAAGAACGATAAAAGTATCAATACAAGTGTTACCATCGAGTAACCTGTGTTGATACATCAAAAGGGTATTCGAGAAAAAATGTATTGATCAGTGATTGAAAACCGTAAATGAAACATTAATGATGAAAAACTGGAAAATATTTGGAGGAAAAAGCTCGTGATTGATAGAGTTTGTTCAGAGTGATAAAGCTATCTCGTGGTGAATCTTTAAATGAAAATCCTGAGAAGGAAGCTGATCATTGATGAGAAAACAATTTACCCAGCGACGAGAGCGCAAATAAACCTGTTAACGATGAGAAGCCAGCAGAACGTTTGGAGAAGTGCTCGCAGTAAAAAGACGAAATCGAAAGCGAAGGGAGCTTGAGCGGAAAGAACGGAACGCGAAAAGCTCACGTTAATTTCCGCAGGAATGTTTTAAGCGCGGGCGCAATTAACGCGATCCTGTAACACCCGGCGTCAAAAGGTCGACGTTACGGTGTTTATTTCACTGTAACTTTGCCCTTAAACCTCGGGGTTCCGTTGTAACGCGACTGCTTCGCGATACGCGAAGTCGAATGGAACTTCGTCGCTGGTCTAAGCGACGTATTAATCTCGCAATGTACACAGTCTCGCGCTTTAATGGATGTGTCGTTACGTACCGTGTACAGAAATCCGTCGCGCGAGTAGACACTAGCGTGGCACTAAGGGAATTAAGGGTTTAAAAGTTAATCAAAGGTTTTCATTTATTCTTAAGCATTATGGTATAAAATATTGTGTGAATTATTATGACGTATCGCAAGAAATATTGTCGATATCTCATAGAAATAAACGTATTCCTTTTTTTACTGCCTTAAGGGTAGGATTTAAAAAAAAAAGCAGAAATTATATTTTAATACTGAGATTCCGATATCTCATCAGATGTGAAAAAGATATAGCAAAAAAAAACATATTTCATCCATTACTAATCAAAGGACTGGGCTTTCGAAAAATTCTGCCACCTAAAACGTAACAGAGAGCTACATTCACAATTTGAAATAGAATAGTTTTTACTGAACATCGCTAAATCTTTTTATAAAGATTATGTTTGATTAAGAACATTTCGTTAAGGATACCATACAAAAGAATCTAACATTTTTATCACTTTTACGATAATGGAAAACAATTTAGTACAGCTCTTAAACAGAAGTATCGACTACCACAAGCAGGGAGCAACGTTTAGTTTTCGCTTGGAGCTCGAGTGTATATGTAGAGGTAAACCCGTCGAACGAACAACTATAGAAGAGAAATTCGGTGGGCGTGACCGGTCGTAAATTTTTACACTCCAGATTACTTGGTGCCACGGCAGCGAATACCGAATTTTAACTGCCCGTACATTTTTTTACGCGCCTCTTATACGTTATTCCTGTACCGTTACATTCCGTTCCGCCGGCCCCCGGCCAGCTCGTTAACTTCGTTAATAAACCTGAACACACTTAATGAACATCGCGATTCGATAAAGGCAAATTAAATGCTGAATAATGCTTAGGAAAAAATTCAGCATATCTGCTTGATTTTAAACAAAATCTTTAATCTCTCAGAACAAATTTTTAGGATGAACCATACTCATATACTTATTCCAGTATTTCGATTCTCATCAAATATTCTAAAGATGTACCAACGCGGTGATATTAATCATACTATAACGAACCTTTCAGTTCTACATACGGTTATAAATTTTTCAATCAATGTGAAAATGAAGGTAAATTATTTGGAAATTGATCTTTTATACTATAGATCCGGATACATAAAACTATTGAGTATGGAAGTTTCACGGAGTAAAATATGTTCGCGATAAAAATTTCTCTAAACTGTATCGAGAAGTTATAAAAAAGGAGGAATGCATTATCGAATGCAGCTGAAGAAGCTCGTGTTCGAATTGCATGGAAAATTTAAACGGGACATACTGGGTGAAACGTCACGATAACTTCTCGTGGAGCTGGAGGTTTAAGGCTCCTCAAGCCTAAGTATCAATTCCGTTCAATAGACCGTTACAAATTCACGAGGGAAATTCGTAATAAAGCGGCGCATGCCGATATTTTAATATTTCCGTAGATGCGAAGCGAGAAGAATCCACTGGCAAATATTCAGTGCCGCGCTTGGCGGTCGCGATCCCATGAATTTTTAATATTCCAACCGATCCAGAAGCGACGGCAATATTTAAATCGATTCCTCTTTTTGAAAAGGCTCGTGACTCGATGTTGACTTTTTTTCAGGTTCTATCCAGTTTTTAAATTTTACGAGTGTCAACTATTTCAGACGTTGCATTCTTTCAACAGTATTAATTTACACGGATTATTTCCTGCTATCAGAATCGTACACAAAAAATATGAAATGTACCTAGAGACGAACGTTTAATAAAAAATAGATATTTGGTAGAACGAGCAGTATCCATTGGAAACTATTTTTTTTTCGAACGCATGAACATTTTTCAATCGAATGGGTCGAAATGAAATTGAAAAATTAAACGGCTGGTAACAAGCCGGAAGAGTGGATAGTACCGGGTATAAAGTGGAGAATTATTAAAATTGCCAAATCGACAAATAAATCAGAATTTTTGCTTGCGAATAATAACGGGAACTCCGACCGCAGAGCGCGCCGTCAGCGAAAACCCGGAAACGTACTGCGAGCCCGTGCCAGTTTATTAACGAGAAATGACCGATGCTGGCTCGATTCGAAATTTATAAATACGGGCCATCTAAACCTCCAGTCGTAAAATTACACGCGTCTCTGTACTTTATACACGCAATAAATTACTCTTTCAAATAATATAGTAGTCACTAATTCCGTTTGACAGTCTTTAAAGTGTTTTAAGGCTTATATCATTTTTGTAGATTGGAATGAGTTATTAAATTCTCATAAAACGTTGCCTAAAATTGTTATGATTAAAAATCAAAAAACAAGGAACATAGTTGGTTAGGTCAGGTAATTAATTAAATAAAAGATTTTCATACGTTTTAATTTTAATATTTTTATTTAACTTTTTTATGCTTCAGCTGATATTTATGAAACTCTGTATAATCAAACTTAATTAATGTTTTTAAATTTTTTTATTCTAGTAATCCAAATAGAGGCCAAATTAAAAACGGGGTTCTTTTATTCTTTGTTCGTAATTCTGGCTAATAGCAATTTTGTAATTTCTTTTAGACATTATAACCTATGTTTTTTAATACTTAAAAAAAATTCCGTTTCGAAATATGTCCGAATATTAATGTACTGTATTTCACTTTGTCTGTTATTAACGCTGACTGTGAGTTATACACACGTGCTTATTTATATGAATATTGCTTTTGTTCTATTTTATGAAAAATTTTTCATACGAACTCTCGTATCGCAATTAGTTCATTTATAACGGAACATATATCTACTGCATAAATGTACTTTTATAAGACATCAGGCGAACTTTTATAAAAGCAATGTCAAACTCCACGAAGTTACTGAAATGTTATGGCGTCATTCGTCATTTGATCGAGCGAAACGCGTATAAATAGGAACGGCAGGAGAGCCCGCTAGATCTCTAAACGGAAGTGACGAGTTTACAATAACGCAATACGCTCGTTGACGGGAGAAATTATGGATTATAACAGCGGAACCGGGTCGCACCGGTTTGGACGCATAACAATGATAAACGATGTTACGGGTTTTCAGCACTGGCGACAGCGTATGCCACCTAAGAGGAGGTGCGAAACTCCGAACTATAACGCAATCGTCCGGAATGATAAATTAAGAGAGCCGTTAACGACGGATCTTACGTATGAACTGGTCGCAACTATGCGCTAGGAGCTCCGTGTAATTTATACTTCGAGAAGATTAGCGAGGATCCTTTGTTCGAGCGATTAACAACGGAGCATCGATCTGTCGATCCCCTCGTCGACGAAGATTAATTTCAGACGTCGTTAGATTAATTTGTCAACCGAATTAATGAAGGCAAGTTACGCGTGTCGCCTTTACCGCGTTAAAACGTTCGATATTAGTCAAACTAACGGAGCCAACACTTTCATATCCAATTAAATTACATTTACTGAAGTATATCAATTATATAGGATGAGATTCGTAATATAACGACTTCGAGCAAGGTATGACAAAAACTTGTAAACTTTAGTGAAGTGCGTACACAGAGAAATGTATCATGCTAGGAACGAAGGAACAATGCCGGCGATAAAGAATGAGTGACACGAAAAGAGATGAAACACGACACGTACAACAGTTTTAGAGAATCCAGGGTATGAGACGTGAGAGATTTCGCGCGAACGAACAAACCTAGACCGGTGATAAATGCGTCTTGAATAGAATTTAGGGCTACTGCTGGTGCAACGCTGCTCCAAGTACTTTTGATTACGGTAATGGAACGGTGCAGCTGTGAAGTGAACTTTCACTAGGCGATTAAAAAACGCTGGCCCATTTCGAGCGATTGATTCGCGAGCATCGTGCTCCCTTTTCAAATTTTTGTCCATGCGGAGTCTGTGTACCCAATTGGGATTTCACCGATACGAGATCCATTGAAAAATATCTGGCCTTGGCTACAAAGGCCTTGTAAGATATATTTTCATTTCGTTTGTCAAACTGTCAATAACTTAGGCGAGAAATACCCAAAGCACTTATACTATACAATAAATGAACATTTCACAGTTTCGATTTGGGAAAATTGACTTGTCGCATTACACACATGGCCAACGACACGGAAATCGTTTCAATTACCCAAATTACGGGATGCATTTAATTCCTTACCCTCATAACAAAACGTAACGTTATATTTGACCTTAAAACGAAAACTAATGAAAAATCCAATTACATCACCGTTACATGAGACGCTTAAATGGCTATTACACAAGTTAGTTGTAACATTTCCTAAAGCGAAAAAACTTTATTTTTAAATAGCGAAATTCGCCTTCAAGCATTCCCTGGAACAACGAGAAAATGCAACAGAAACTGAAATGCAACAGAAACCAAAGAAGGGCCCGAGGAAAAGAATAATAATTATAAATGAAGCCACGTGTGAGAGTCGCGGTTTTAGTGCGGCGCAGCGCATCGGGCGAGGGAAAGGAAATAAAAAGCGGAAGAGGGAAATGGAAAAAGACGCGTGTGCGAAAATCCAAGAATATTCGAAAGCCGAGTTTCCGCTCGTTACGTAGCCGGAAAAGCTCGGTCGCGATAAAAGTGCAGTAAAAAGGAATCCGAGCTCAACGAGCGTACCAACGTCTCTGCCGTATTAATTGTAATGGTATTAATTACGATAATGGAGACCCCCGACCAGTTTCTCCGCCACTTACTCTCGTATCCCTTTCCATCCTCCGCGTTCTCCCCCTTGGACTCCCGTTCACCCCTTCATCCGAAAACCCTCCCTCCCTCCTGCTTTCAGCTTTTTTCTCATCCGTTCGCGCTGAGTCAATTAAGCGGATATCTCAAACGAAAAATTCTAATAAGCTCGCGCGGAACGAGAACGGAATCGCTCGCGGAAAGATCATTATTTTTCATTCCTACCTTTCAAGCGCCGCCGTTTAATTCCCTAGCCCGTTAGTTTAATGCTGGATTTAATACGGTTTAATGTTCTCCAGGGATATTAGTCAGTTATACACGGACAATTATTAAATGCATCTTTTCTTCAATGGAAAATATCACTTCACAATTTGAGGCAGTAGTATGTAATAAGAATTGTAATAGGTTGTTGCTCTAATTAAATCACATAAGCCTCGGCACTCACAAAGCGCAGAACATTGGGCAGGACGACGTACAGCTAGGAACTCTAAACCTAGCCATGCTGAGGGACTTGGCAACACAGCAATGATGGACTTGGGAGTCTTATTTTATGAAATGACAGACTTCTACCGTGTTACAATTACCGTGTTTTTTTATATATAATTATGTTACTTTGCAATATTTCTTATCGATTACGTATTAGGAATATATAATCTTGATAACTGTGGTAAACAGAAGTAATACGCATGTCTTGTGGAGTCTGGGAAGAATTAAATGTTGTGACTCGTTATATGTGAAATATTCTCTGGACTTTGAAGAAAATTGAATTTTCTAGGGGAATTGTAGTGTAATCAGTGCAGCTGGCAGAATCATATAGAACTGGATAGAACTTGTAGAATGCTAAAATTAACGAAATTATAATTCGATGTCAGAGGTTAAGTCTTCTAGAAATCAAAGGGAAGCTGTGAATGCGAGAGAGTGAACGCCAGAATCAACCAGACTCTCATAGTGTTGCCATTTTATTCTCAGCATGGCTAGGTCTAGCGTCACCTGTGCCTGAACCCATAACTTTTAAATGCATTATTTAATTTTGTTGCAGAGCCATAAATTGTCTGTCTAGAATGATTATTGTATAACGTCAAATGACATTTCTTACTGATAGTATATAAAGTATATAAGCTTGCTATTACTCAGAGAAACGGTAATAGCACGAAATAATAGTTTCTCATCCTTGTATCGGCGAAGATTATACGAAACCGTTGACGAACATGTAGCAACTGACGAACGTTGCACGCGACGTTCGAAACGTTGAATCCCGGGTTAATAACGGCGATGGTATTATGGTAATAAAGACGAATGGGCCAATTAACCCTCGTCGCCGGTTAATCTCGGTTTATCGCGGGCCAGTACTGTCGTTCTTCGCTTTTAACGATCGGTGTAAGCATTAATACGTCGATAAGTCATGTCGCCAAGGAAACGGCACAATTCCCCATTCGACGTTCACAACTCGGCCGGAATTAATTAACTCGTCCGCCGTTGCATTGTCCACGAATTATAAACACGGTAATTGCAAATCATACAAGCGGCCGGGGCTGTTAAGATTGGTGGCGCGAATCGGTAATTCATACTCTTTTCGTGTTAATTCAATCGGGCCGCCGTTACGACGGCGATAATAATTTGAAATTTATTTAATCGGGGATCGTTGCGCGAGCCGCGCTCGCAACAGCGCGTGAAATATTCATCGAGTTTGTTCCCGCAATCTCTCTGTCCCTCCCGTTGTTTATGAGGCCCGCGTTTTGTCCTCGCCGTCTTTTGTTACTCGGGCTCGTTGGTTTTTAATCAGGAAATTTCGAACAAAATTCAGTTCGCTAAATTAGAACATTCTTTAGAAATTTCTTTTCCGCTTTTTTTTCCCAGATAGATGGAATTGGAAATTTTTTATGTTTTACAAAGATCCGTATATACGGGTGAATTACTATTTATTCATTTTGAGATTTATGCGTTTAATTATCGAATGCAACACGGGCGTGGTTTTGATTAATCCTCTGCTAAAATCAGTGAATTCGTATATTCTGATTTACTCACACTGAATATAGAACAGCTGAATCTCATCATCTATCAAAGTAAACTAAATCGGTAATTCATACTCTTTTCGTGTTAATTCAATCGGGCCGCCGTTACGACGGCGATAATAATTTGAAATTTATTTAATCGGGGATCGTTGCGCGAGCCGCGCTCGCAACAGCGCGTGAAATATTCATCGAGTTTGTTCCCGCAATCTCTCTGTCCCTCCCGTTGTTTATGAGGCCCGCGTTTTGTCCTCGCCGTCTTTTGTTACTCGGGCTCGTTGGTTTTTAATCAGGAAATTTCGAACAAAATTCAGTTCGCTAAATTAGAACATTCTTTAGAAATTTCTTTTCCGCTTTTTTTTCCCAGATAGATGGAATTGGAAATTTTTTATGTTTTACAAAGATCCGTATATACGGGTGAATTACTATTTATTCATTTTGAGATTTATGCGTTTAATTATCGAATGCAACACGGGCGTGGTTTTGATTAATCCTCTGCTAAAATCAGTGAATTCGTATATTCTGATTTACTCACACTGAATATAGAACAGCTGAATCTCATCATCTATCAAAGTAAACTAAAGAAATTGTGATGGTCCTTAACGCCTTTACATTTTCTCGGTTTCGGAATATTTACTTAGTGAAAAATTCGTTAATTAAATCTCGCGGAGTAAGTTGCAGTTAGGGAACTTTCTGTTTACAAGATGTTCATTTGAGATCGCGATATAAATATTCACTCGAGTGGCATATGATCGCATCGAAATAGTCGTGGGGCTTGAACGTTTTAATCTGAGCTTAATTCCTCTCTAGTTAAATCCTCTTGATTTATTGGAAATCCGCATAATTTCTGTCAATTAAAAGGTCTCGAAACTCGAATTTCGTTACCCGGAAATTAATTTCCTCTACGAAGAACATCAATTTTCTCCAGTATCGCAATTATCAATATTTCCCACGTTCTTTCAAATAATCTTTTCATCGAATTAAGGATTCACTAAAAATCTAAAATTAATCCTCGTATCTCGATTAAAAAAAAAAACTCTTTTTGGAAGTCGTATGAACATTTACGTAAAAATTGTATCGTGCAACAAATACATTGTGACTTACAATGATTTACACTGGATGACAGACATAATTAAATAAATATGATAATGGACGATTTATCATGATGTTTCATACTGATTTATTCTGAACGCTTCACAGCATGTCCTAAGATTTATGAATGGTGTCGTACTATGCTTGGGACCACCCGGTGACTCGTATTAGACCAAAGCAGCGATTGACAAGAATCACAATCGCCGGATTGTTCTCGCCGGAGATAAAAATTGCGTGGCCCGTCTAGGACGACAGATGTCGATTGACACTGACTCGCGAACAACCAACGGTCGAACACAAAAGTTTTCGTCCAGACAAAAGCCTTCTACTTGTCTTTTCGGATATATACTTTCAGCCATTCGCCCTCGCGGCTGATTCCCTGCTTCCTTTCATTCCCGTCCGGGGAGGAGGTAGGAATTCTCAGAAGTCTTTCCCCTTTCTCATGGGAATTCGACTCTCGACAGAGCGGAGACTCGAGTGGCACTCGTGCTCGATGGTGGAGCCAGATTGATAGAAAAGATCGGGATGGTATCGATGACGAGCGAAGGGATCGATACCGGAAGTATCTTTGTGTACGTTTTTATGGAGGACATCGAACCTGCCAATATTCAATGAGGTCTCGTTGCGGTCTCGCAAATTTACAACCCGTTTAAATAATGGAATGATGTTCTCTTGCTCTTTTTTTTTAAAGATATTCTATTAAAAGTCTGGAGTCAAGTGTTTGGCAATATGTGAATATCATTAATTCTTCATACGATACAATGTAAGATGAAGTCTTGATAACTTTTCTCAAATACGATAAGATGATTATGAAAAAAACTCGTCAGTCTAATTAGTATAATGCAAAAGAAAGGAACATTGTGAGAGATAATTTGCTAGCCGGGCAAAATCCCGATGCTGAAGTTTCCAATCCTATCAATCGAGCTCCAGTTGATTTCACCTCCGAGAATTTCATCGTAATCAGCTTATAGTTGATATTTAATATTATAATGATTCTTCAAATATTTTCCTAGAATAACCAAGTGCGACGCGATATACGTTATTTTAGTTACAGTGTAATAAATTTTAATTAAAAATTATATGCATTTAATCGTGACACTCTGATTAACGTCGGAATTAATGTAAAGTAGTCGAATGTAAATTAAATCCAGCTTAATTCGAGGACCAAATTTACGAATTCGTCTACGGCTAATGAACATCGCGTCGATTAATCACATCACGCTTAATTGGAATACAAATCTATCGAGAACTCATACACGCGTTCTGCCTATATCCGCGTGCTCCTTGCATTAGTTTAATGAAATCCGTGTCAAATTAAATCTCGCATTACAGATCCTGTGCAGTTTACGAAAAGTGTTAATGGATCGGAGAAACCGGACCGCGGATGATGAAAAACGTAGTCAAAACCGGCGTTCCGCATGTAAATTAATTATCACTCCAGCGGCCGATAATAGCATTATTATTTGCGTTCACACGGCTCGATATCGTATTTAATATTTCAAGCTGGGTTTTAATACGGCCGTGCATTCGGCACGAGCATCGAAACCGTCCACGGGACGTGTCTTCCGTGACGTAATAACCGATAATGTCCCCGTGCGTTGCACGATAAATTTCATTCTGCGCGAAAACCGAGCTGAATATTGACCGGCCAGCACGCCCTCGTATGCTTGCTTGCATATCGTCGCCGAAAGCCCCGGGGCGTCATGGAAATCATTATGCGAACGTGACGCGCGTATTTTCACCCTGACGCCTGTGTATCACTTGGAGGAGGGTTTCAATAGCCACCTATTTTCGATGTGTTTCCTCGTAGACAAATAATTAAAGATTTTTCTTTGAGCTTCAATCTTGCTAACTAGAAGGTATGAAGGATAAGAGGAAGTGTATGTATAATATAAGCACAATACAGGGTATAAACCTACAGGTGGTCAATATTTTAGGAGCGTATTCTACAGACCAAAATAAGACAAAAATGGAGAGTGCCAAAATTGCGTCCAGGCCATCATTTATTGGCAACAGTTATTGGCAATTAAAAACTGAACGTTTTTTAGACTGATCAGGCAATACAACTTGCATCGACAGCTGGTTGATGCATATCGAGGCAGGCCTGTAGCTATAAGAAAATTTCAATTTTTGCGAAATTTTGAAAGGCTGTAAATTTTCCCTGTAAATTTTCACGATTTTTCAAATTGCTGTTTCTCGAGATGTAATGTATAGAAAAATCTGAAAACCTGGGTAAATGTTCTACTATATGAGGAAAATACCTGAGCATATTTTCAACCCGATCGGCAAACTTTCAATTTTTGCCAAATTTTGAAGGTAATGTAAAGTTTTACGATTTCTTAAAATTGCTGTATCTCGAGATCTAATGTATAGAAAAATCTGAAACCCTGGGTAAATGTTCTACTATATGAGGAGAATATCTGAACATACTTTCAACCCGATCGACAAACTTTCAATTTTTGCGAAAATTTGAAGGGGTACCCCTGTCGATTTTTTCAAAATTGGCCGAAAATTTCATGGTCGCCGATCGGGCTGAAAGTATGCGTACATGTTCCCCTGTTATAGAAACTCATTCACGCAGGATTACAGCACTCTCCATCTCTTAGATTCCGAGATCACCGAAATTTTCTGAAAACCTTAAAAGTGTGCAGATCGGGAAGAAATTATGCTCAGATATTCTCCTCATATAGTAGAACATTTACCCAGGTTTTCAGATTTTTCTATACGTTAGATGCCGAGAAACAACAAGTCGAAAAAATCGTGAAAATTTACGGGGGTACGCCTTCGAGCACACGAGTAATTATGCACTCGATGCAACCGTACAACGATATAGAAGTAAGATTCGTGTTTACATTGCAATGTAAATGATTGTACGAGCAGGTTGTTTTTTCGTTGTCGAGGGTGTAAAGCGAGACGCCAACAATCGAGAATCGCAAAACCGAGCGTCAAAGGAAAAAAGCGGAAATGGTGTATGAAAAGTAAATAAGGTTGGGATAGATCGGACGAACTGTTTGAATTGACCGAACGAAATTAGCGAGTTACAGGTTTACCATGCAACGAGGTAAACGGTGGAAAGGGATATGCCTGGGAAAAATCGGACGAGATTAATTGAAGTTCAAAGTAATCGTAAACCTGACGCGACTGTCTCATTACTCCCTAACTAGCTCCATTTTGTGTGTTTGTATAAAGTACAATTTCTAATTTTCTAATTACCATTTGTCATCATTAATATTTTAACAATATAATCAATTTTTATTTGATTGCACATTTATAAGAAATATGAGATTCCCTAGCAAGGTGATTTGAAGAAAATCTAAGATCAGTTTTAATCAATTTAGAGTAATTTTATTCGAAATTAATTCAAGACTGAATGATTTATAAATATTTAACAGTACAGGATTTTATAGAGAAGCAACTTATCGCAGACATTCATTCACAATCAGAGATAAGAAAAAGCAAATCTATTAACACCAGCGTGATCCTGTCATCGAAGAAGATCAATCGGCGTCAGCCGAGTATCATCGAGGTTAGCGAAACAAAAAGAGAAAGACAAAGCGATTCGTTATCCTGGTAACAGGTGTAGGTTTCGAAGCCAACAGAAATAGGAGAGGGGAGGCACCGGTTCGGCAAGGCAGAAAGGAAGCCCATTAGCGTTCGCGCGAAAGCGAAGTGGTCGTTCATTCATGAACTCGCCAGGCATACCGTTGTACCCACTATCGTACTACTATTGCTACTACCACCGGTACGACCACGTCACCACCACTTTTACGCCACTCCAGCTACACCCAAGTCGGTATGTGTGCGCGCGGGTTACGTGTTCTCTACCGCAAACCCGGCACTACCACCGCGATACTGCACCACCCCGTAGCGTACCGCGTTCCTCGCGTTCTTACCCCGAGGAGTTTCGAATACTCCGGCGATCCCACCCCCTGATTGCGCCGGCCACCTTGACACTGAAAGTGGCTCGAATGCTCGCATAAATTAATGACTGAGGTGAATAGTCGCGTATTGAGATGTTTACCTCCTTTACACGTTACAAATTATTTATCGACTACAATACAATGAAGCCTGTTGGCGTCATAATTTCTATTCACTGACTTACGTGTAAAATAACATAAGAAAAGATTGTCAATAGAAATTGTGAAGAAGACAGAGATTGAATACTCTACTACTGTGTAATTTTAAATAATTTAGTATATTGTATTGCCTCTTGCAACTCGAAAAAAATGAACAACATTAACTTCAAAACAAGTTAGATACATACTTAGTACAGTCAAGCCCATTAAAAATTAGTTACGTTAAGAAAAACAAGAAATTTTAATTAGTAATTAAAATTTACAATCATTTCGAAATCGATCTTTTTTCAAACATATAGTTCTCATAATACGTGTAGGTCAAATGCTGATTTAGTCACTTCAGAAATGCTTTGATACCAAAAATATTTTATTATGCCTGTACGTGCCGGTTTACGATCACTTTATAGGATAGTATACTACGTATAAACTTCTTATATAGCACGAGATAAAAAGCGGCCTGGTGTATTTTTTTACGATGAATTCGAAAAACCATTCCGACGCGGAAGCTCGCTAAGCTGGAATCTCTGAATTATTGATCAATCCTATCCACCGAACCGCGTCCAGTAAAATATTCCATAAAATGGAAATGTATTCATCTCTTAATCTCCCATCAGAAAAAAAAATCATTAGAACTCGTCCCGCATGGAACTAGGAACCCGGCTCGGTTCGCTGATGATAAAAATTCTAACGTTTATTTAAGCTTGCAAATAGATACAAAATAACCGAAGATTTCTATACTTGATCTCTATCTAACATTGTAATTCACGATTTCACAGAATCTGTTAACATTATATAAACCAAAAGTCTGATTTAATTTCAAGCTCACGCGTTTACCGACAATTGGATTCCCGCGGAAATGTTAAACATCCACGGTGAGAACTCACTCGTTTCGAATTGAAAAGAAGTCGATCCACGAACGGGGCGTGATTTCATCGTTTTTTTTCTCACCTTCCGTCCTCCTTCTTTCAACGGAAAGCTCCGAACGATTACCACGTACTGCGAATTTTCGCGCAAGAGACAGCCTCTTGAAAACAGTTCAGTTGACCTATTTCCTTCGTTCCAAATGACGGATTGGAATCAAACTTTTCTCGGTGAGAATTCTCGCCGAAAATACCGCAGGCTGACCTTACCGGATGAGGATTGATGATCCGAGGATTAACCTTCGCGCGCCGCTGATTCTGAAGAAATATTATGGACCACAGATTCAATGTAGTTGTTGTTATTCAAGGAAAAGACAGAACTGTGTTTAATGCGAACGAAGGAATTCTCGATATTGCCACCTTGACCCTGAAGATGCACTGAACTTCATAACTTCCCTGATAACTTCATCGAAACTTTCCTCAGGATAAGAAGTGACACAAATATGTGCAAGCAGGATAAAGCGCGGAATCCAAATCGAATTCGATTACTGCAGTATAATAGAAGTTTTTTAAACTTAATGTCCTTCGCTCTTATCTCCCAAAGATAATTTTATGAATGAGAAAATGATAAAAAGATTGTAGAATATCAGCACAAGACACACTAAAGCCATTGAACTAACTTATGGAAGATATAAAACAGACTCATTATTAAATCACATTAAAATTCATTAGAATTCTCTTGTGATGAACTCGAAGAGAATGGAAGACAAGATTAACAACGCGTCCATCAGACGCTCTCATCGAATACCACTGTGCACCCTGGCTTACTTTGCACTCGATGAATGGTCTCGATCATCGAGTAACCGGAACACACGTCTAAACGAACTCTCGAGAATCGGCGAAATTCCGAAGGCTCTAACGAGTGGCTCGTTAAGCTCGGGAAGCTCGCACGCGAGCCGGCCGTTAGGACACGTGGCAATTCCCCACGTTCAACGAAACACCCCCATAAATTCACCAATCACTGTCACAATAATTCCAGTAAAAGAGAAACCCACTAAAAGAACGTTCGTCTTTCTACCCTAATTTTGATATCCAATCCGAGATCGTTGAAACGGTGAACGGTGATTGACAAATCAGTACATGGTACAAGGAGGTAAAAGCACCATACACTTTTATAGCAATCCATTAAAATAATTTTTTTAATTATTATTTTCTTAATTTTCTAATTAAGCGATGTGACATCAAAATTTAAATTCATTATCTGACAGTAGCAATTGACAGATCGAGTAATTTCAAAAGCAAGATGGAAAAACAATACTCACTAAATGTCACAATCGAAATAAAACTTTCCCAAAAGAATTTTTTTGAAAAATGATTATGTACGCCAGACGACAGTTTAATATTTCCTGGCCGTGGTAGCTAAAAAATATATGTAAGGCTTGAAGCAAAAAAATGTGTTCTCACCCCCGCGCAGCAGCCTCGCAGCTTCCGCTGGAGCTCCGACCGTAAACACACGTCGGTGGTTGATCGCGCACTGAAGTTTCCACCGTGGATCCGGCATCCGACTAGGATCTCACACCGGCGAACACCCCCGACCGTACTCGCCCCACCAGCCGTCCGCCCGGCGTCCCAGAACAACCCTCCCCGCCTTTTTAACCCTCCCGCCACTTCACTCGAAACCGTCACCCGTCACTGTGCACCCTCCCCCTCCCCTTTTTACCACCCCGACACCTAACCGGCTACTAGCGTGCTGTCACGCCGCCGCCGCCGCGACGGAAGCGGCTGGACCGGATGAAGTAGTTTCATCTTATCTCGAGAGAAAAGGGTGCCGATCGCAACTGTGTGCCGACGTAAAAACACAATTGTACGAGGTCTCAAACTGTAGGTCATGAGTTTGAGATTCAGCTCTAAGTAAAGATTTTGAATTAGAAACTACTAATCCGAAATCTTACACATTTGTATAACTATAACAAGCCAGTAAATATTGTCATAAATACAGAATAAATACAAATTCTGAAACTGTTAAAGATAAAATATGATAATAGTAAAATTTCGTAAGCCACAATANAACTATAACAAGCCAGTAAATATTGTCATAAATACAGAATAAATTCATAAATACAAATTCTGAAACTGTTAAAGATAAAATATGATAATAGTAAAATTTCGTAAGCCACAATATTAAAATAAAGAAACAATAGTAATTGTACGATTTTAACGATTATTAAAAATTCTTTTAATCATTCGTTTTATGAAGAATATCAAAGAATATATTTTATATAGAATGCATATAATTTTTCGTGAATATTATGCAGTCGAAACAGTCTTAAGTAACCTAAAGTGTGAAAACTTGAAAGTGAATGAATATAGAGATGGCATTAATATCAACTCCAATATTCAGCAATTAGCTTGAGAACAAAGGGAACGAATGTAAAACGATAATCTGATGATTCTAAAATACTACTCGTTCAGCTCAGAGAGAGTTGCTTCTCATGAACGAAACTCTTGCATAAACATCCACGTTATTATTCCAATACCGCGTGTTTTTATTCGATCACGCTAAGCTGCCGCTTATCCGCGGATCCAATATCCGGATTCTTCGGTGGTTTGATCTACTCTATTACAATGAAACAAGATGTAACAAAGATAAACAAACTGAGCTTTACCAAAACATAGATCTTTATCAATTATCATTACATTCAAATCTGCATATCTCAAAATGCTATTACTGTCACATCTAGAATTTTTCATAAGTAGGATTAAAAGTTTTTGAATCAACACAAAAATTCAACATGTAACACTTCTTTTAATAATATTTTAAGTGTTTCAATCCCAGAACAATTTGTATAAGGATAGACTAACAGCAAAAATATAAGGTTGAAAGAATGTACTTGAGTGCAAAACGACATATCATTCTCAATAGACAATTTATGAAAATCTATGAAGTTTACATTAAACATTTTTCGACGTTTTCCACCGGATTCGATCTCAGTACCCGGAAAACTTTTTAGAAAGGGTTTCTTGTTTCTGCGACTTGTTAAGAACTCAACCCCTCGCTTTTCCAACGGTTCTTGGATAAAGCAGCCCGTTTACGTAAACCCTGCCTGCCATGTATACACAATCACCCTTTTGAATAAATTTCCGATAATACTTCTCGGGCTACAGAATATCATACGCGTTCCGTAATAAAACGCTTCGATTCGTTACTTTCGAAACTCGTTTGATAAGAAAACGTGAGGTAACGTGGAAAGAGAATATTGAATTTTTTGCTGTTGGATAAAATTCATTGAAATTGAGTGCTATAACTTGGCTGCGAATTTCAAGAAAATATCCAACATGCATGCAACACCTATATCACTATTTTTGAAAGATAAAAGAAACATCTGTCGTACGTTTGACTTTCTTTAAAAACAATGATTTCATTAATAATTCAAAACAAAATAACTTTTCAAATATGTTATGTAATGAATTAGAAGGCTTAGTTTACTACATTAATGTATAACAAAAGTTTTTTATGAGGATCTTCAATCTTAACTAGACCTGTAGATTTCTCACAATTTTTCACATTTTTTAATCAGACAAGAAAATTGAGAAGCTAATGGGTCATTGTAGTGCTAATTCTCAGTGTAGCTCTAGTCGACTTTTCTGCATAAGTATTACAAGCATGTTTTGCAGAACTTTGTGTTCACAGGATGGCAACGATCAGAAATACAAATGGTAACTAATTATCTTGCATTCTCCAGCGCAACACAGGATTTTAACACGACCGCTTAAGAGGTCGTACAGAGGAAGGGTTAACCGTCGCGGTTGGCCGCGAGATCACCGCGGACCTCCTGGCTTCCGAAACTCTCGCTGCTGGTGTACTGTACGTCCTTAGAACCGATTAACAGCGTCCAAATACATACCAGCAGTACACGCGGAACGTGATCGCAAATTAATTATAAGTATTCTCAATCTTCCATATAATTAAGACATTAATGGGAGGCGTTAAATATGGAAGGGCTATGCTCATCTCTAATGCTCACACTTGTATCTGTCTTTTACTAACATTTATACTCCCTAATTGCTGATAAAGAAAGCAAGTGCTAGGAATGAAAATGAATGAAGAAATATCATATAATATTACACATGTTTATACGGGAAATCAAGAGATATACATATATCAAAATAATATTTATTTTGCATTATATTGGATTGACAACTACATAATCGCGGATTTTGCCTTTAACAAAAAGTACAATATCTGCAATCATTTAGTTGCCTGCCAAATAATTGTTGCTAAGAGAGCACTTAATCACTTTTAATAAATAATAATATCTTATTACCTTTGTGATCTTCTACGTCCATTACATCGGGATATACGAATCAAAAACCAACAAATTAGGGAACAAAATAATCACTCACGTACCGCACAGACTCCAATATTAACAACATCAAAACAGGTTAGAGAATATTGACATTCAACAAACAAAGTTATTCGACTAGCTATGCGTGAAGAACAAGAATGCCATATTAATGTCACTTTCAAACCATCAAGTACTTCAGAGTCAAATCAGTGTCTAAACGGCATATAATTTTAGAAAATGGATAAACCCGCGAAAATATGAATTACTATATCTCTGATTGGTCCAGATTTTGTTGTCGAAATACTTACTAAACATTCAACACTTATCGCGGTAGTTTCGAGTACGTATAGAAAAACATTAAAGAGAAAGGAGTGAAATAAAATTTTGTTTAGTATTTTGTCTGCTAATATATATGTTTATTTCATTAATAACATACTCATCTCTGTAGCGACGTTTATAAAAATGTTAAATAGCATATAAATATGTTATTACTACGTATTTACAGAGTATTTGTTATAAATGGTATGATATCCAACGCTTACGATTAGTTTCTCGATACTCGATACGTAAAATATTACAATTTGATCCTTAACTACAGATAAAAATTATAAAGAAGAAGTAATCTCACGAGAGATAGTTCTTAAATTAATTCATTGAAAGTATGGACCCTTCATTTTTAAATATACATCTGCTTATTCGTTTACACAATAATTTCTCACACGGTTCATCTAAAGCTCTGCGATTTTTTAAAAATGTTTTACTCATAATTATATGATTCTTTTAAAAGTGTATTATGCATAGTTACGCGAGATTAAAAATTATCTCTGCTTAGATTCACTGTCAAATTTCAAAAATAAAAATTACATTTTGTTATATTCTTTCATAAATGTAAATTTCGGTTCATCAAACTTGTAAATATTAGACTACTACATGTGCATTTTGCAAATGCAGTTATCACTCCTACTGTCGATTCTTACTGTATATTAGATTCATTCACTTTGCGATTGTGTCAAGACGCAAGAACACATACAAGGAATACTATCACAATAATGAGTGAAAATAATCAAAAGAAAAAAAGAGAATCAATTTCATTGGAAACACAAATAGAAATTTTAGACCTCGTGGTTAATTGCACAGACTCCTTCTGTGTTGGTAAAAGTTTTAACGAAGCAACAATAGAAATCATGAAAAAAGGTGAATTTTCTTTAACCAATTTTCCATTAAGAGTACATCACCATCTAAAAGGAGAATCAAGTATATTTCTGGCAGTATACCTCAAATGTGCCTACATGCATTTGGTTTCTTGACATGTGCCGTTTCTTTTTTCTTATTTGATTATTAAAGTTAAGGCTATCACATGGTATTTCATAAAGAATTCCCTGTGCCTAGGATATGAAATCTTTTTAGACAGACTAGTTTTGTGCGGTTAATACCATTGTTAGAGCCTCGGTCTACTCTGAAGTACGAAAGTATAATTATAATTCCTATACAATTCCTTCTGTTAAAATAATTTTATACATTATTTTCCACGCGACACTTTTACTTAATTTTTATCCTGCAAAATTCAGTGCTCAATCAACATTAACATACTGTCCTGTGACCGTGG
>SHCU01000003.1:843796-863630 GCA_004307685.1 Ceratina australensis
GAATAGCAATACCCTATCTAATACATTAGTAAAAATATAAGTCTTAAGTAATATGTATTATTTTTATCAATGCGCACTTACAAAAAATTTCTTGGCAATTAGTTGACACGCGTGTCTAT
This sequence comes from Ceratina australensis, assembly GCA_004307685.1. Taxonomy (NCBI): domain Eukaryota; kingdom Metazoa; phylum Arthropoda; class Insecta; order Hymenoptera; family Apidae; genus Ceratina; species Ceratina australensis. The sequence continues at coordinate 843,916 of SHCU01000003.1, forward strand.
GAATGATTTAATTTTATAGCGACGATAAATCGCAAATTAAATAGACACAAGTACTAGAATAGTATACTAGAAGAACGAAGAAATGTCACAAAAGCCATTATTCGACTTCGAAAGATGCAAAGTAAATCTGATTATTCCCATAATCTATACAGATCTCATAAAATCGGCTTTAAAGTTCGCACGGCGGTATTCTAATACGCTATTGTGAATAAATTTTCTCAAAGACCGCCACCGTTTCCACTTTTTCTACAGCTGCGTCCCGAGCGCGTTCTTTATCGGTTTTATTGTAGCCAGTAGCCTATCCAACAGCAGCCTTCTCAGATCATCGATGTTAGAAACGAATTCGAGACTGGGAGAGTGCTTGTTTCCCAGCAGACATTTAGTGATAAATTAAGGAGCGATCGCGTCTATGACACAGTTCGTCGCTAACGTCGGTTAAGATTTCTTCGAAGTTCTCCCGGGCCGGGCTAAGCTGAATGGTTGAGCCTTTATTCTTTCTTTCCGTGGTTCCTGGAGAATCCTACGGAACTTTCCGTGACGCCCTACCATCGCACGTGGTGGCGATCTTTTTTTATTGGAGACTGAATTCACATTTTACTCTGTGATCGGAATCGTTTCAAAATGCGGGATGAAAACGGCATGCAGATGACCGAAGTGGTGAGTGAATTTTTTACACGTTGTCATGTGAAAAATATCGTAATTACTTTGTTGTCCTCTTTTTAATTTGTTCCCTGTTCTTTGTACCTATTATAAACTTTGATGTTTTTTCATTTAGTAAACAGAATAATCACTTACATTCTGTCTCATTTCCTTGACAATTTTTGTATCGTTGGAGAATATAATTCTAATTTATTTATTTAATTACCAACAGCTCACGAATAACTTAATTTCACAACAGTACACTTCAATCTCAACTTCCAAACGGTGTTTGTGATATCACTATAATAATTCAAACATGATACGCTTGACATGTATTAAAATTAAATCGTCACTACCTTTATTACATTGAGATTAAATAATATTTGAATTAAAAAATTCTCTTCTGCGTTACGCAACAATTACTGTTATGGATTATGGTTCCTACGAACCATAGAAACAAATACGTTCGATCGTGAACTTGAGATGTTTGTGACAGTGAAAAAGCAGAGTACCGAAGTTTATATTTAGATTCAAATCGAGTTAAGAGGTGCAAGTGCTTCCAATCAATTAAGAGCATCGGAGTCTAATAAATGTTAATTAAAGTATTCAAGATCGTGAGATCTATTCGATTTTCCTCCGGGAACATTTCTCACAGTTAAATCACTTTATGTATTACGTGGTTTCATAAAAGTGGCTCATAAAAGTTTAATTGCGCTAATCATGTCAGTAATTGAAGAGGGAAATTATTTGAAAAGAGAATGCGATCTATACCATTACCAATTACAGACAATCAAACCCATTTACGGATTTAAAGAAAAAAGAAACGTATCTTGATTTGAATCGCATGAAATCAATGGAAACGATGTTACAGATTAATTATCCTCCCGCCGCTGAATGATACCATTGCGTAGTATTGACTTAATGAATGTGCCGATACAATTATTCTTGCCCCGTTAGTCCTCCGATGTAATTACGTAACCGAGTTTCGTATTATAATAACAAATGGCAACATCCTGCGCGTGCAAGGATATGCGCCGGTCGGGTGTTTCTGTTTCAGAGACTCGAAGTATTTCTTGTAGAGAAAATAATTGTCTTGTCATTAAAAAATGCTAGGAAAAAGTAAAAAGTGGAAGGAACAGATAATGATCGATACAAAAATGTACAAGTGTTCTTTTTTTGCTATTAACGAACGGCGTGTCGCTTCGCTTCGAATGTTGCGCGGGCTGAAGAAATTTTATCACACCGTTTTAACTAATTACCATTTCAGAATATAGAAAATTCAACCTTCACGCCGCCGGAGACTAAAACCAATAACAACAGGAGTACAAATCTCACGTATGGTATCGACGATATTCCGCCGTGGTATCTCTGCCTGTTCATGGCTTTGCAGGTATTAATAAGTCAGAATAGTATACAAATTACCTTCAAGTAAATTACTTTGTCAGTAATTAAAAATGTAATTAGCGTCGATAGAGAAAGCTATTACGATAAGAAAAAACGTGCTGAAGTCGAAAATTGTGGAAAAATTGCATGAGGTAAATTTTAAAAATAAATGAAGTAATTCTTTCTAAGCACGTGATGAAAGTAAAATTGTGAACATTGGAAGAGAGAATTCGTAGAATGGGGGCCGATTTAAGAGATTCCCATTTTTATACTATTTATCTTGATAAGATATTCGACTATCTCCCCGTAAGATTACTGACTAATCAAGATCTTTGTAATCGCTATTCTAAAGCCCTTAAATTCAGTTGTCTTCACGATTACCGTATTGATTACAAAATTTTCCAATTGTGTTTGTCGATCAGAGAAATGTATAAAGAAATGTAAATTTTCAGCATTACTTGACCATGATAGGAGCGATAGTTTCGATTCCCTTCATCTTGACGCCAGCACTTTGCATGCAGGAAGATGATCCAGCCAGGAGTCATATAATATCTACAATGATTTTCGTCACGGGACTCGTCACATTCTTTCAAACTACTATAGGGTGCAGGTAATGTGTGCATAACAAGAAATTAATAAGCAAAAAGTACGTGGTTTCTAATTATTTAACTTCCTAAGCCAGATATCCATACATGTGTTTAGTTTGTTTTGAAAGCAGCGTGATAATATCTTTCTGCTTCACACTCATGAATTAAGAGATCAGTTTTATAAACTTGTTGAATTGGTGTGAATCATTCTAAGTCATTAAATCGTTAGCCGATTGGTAAATCTTGGGCAGCGAGCATAAGAGATTTTGCAACCGTGAAACAATTAATAGCTATAGTTATGTATGCGAACGTTGAACATGTTATATTTCATGAGCATAATACGTAACCCAGCACGTTGTTTGATAATCCTTAAAACCAAGCGCCTGTACCGTGATCTATGATAAAAAGTTTAAAGCTACATGATAACATTTTTCGAATAACATATTATTATTGGTTTTACCCTAGTATCAAGAGATCTGAAAGTGTTTGCGATAAGGATGAAACTACTTACTTCCCATAATCAATTGTGTAACAATAAAATTTATTTATTTTTCCGCAACTACTTTACATAATTATGACGATCAGTTGATCATTTGAATATCCTTTGTTTAATAATGTCAAAGAGACATAGCGAAGTTAATTTTTTTAGATTTGGTGGAAACAAGATTATTTAAAAGATAATAGGGTAGATACTTATCTTTATTGTCACGCAATCTTATTAAGCACAAGAATTAACTAGCTGCAGCTATTAAAATCACCATGTGTAAATTCGATTGATGAATGTGCATAAATTTGAAGATCAAGGTCGAGTGCTGGCTAATAGTTTACGTTCAATAGGCAATCTCAAACGTATTTCAACGCCTTGCTAAATAATGTCTCGCGGCTCGTGCTGATGCTAATTTGTCAGGGTTTTTATTGTCACGACGATCATTGCTTCATTATGGCTTAACAAGATTTACGGTTCATTAGAAATAACTTATATTTCCCAGAAGAGGTAACATTTATTTTTTGCTCACAGCTTTATGACTTAAAATCGGTGGAACTTCAGTCAATAATTCTTCTCGCAATTAGCGCATACACTGTTTACAGTGTAATTTGGGCTGTCGCAGTGTACACGTTATAAATATGTATACATTGCATATACTTGTTCACGCTCACGTATTATACGTGTTCATACTCGAATTTCTTATCTTCTTTGCACAGATTACCCCTAGTTCAAGGAGGGACTATTTCTTTCCTTGTTCCAACATTAGCAATATTAAGTTTACCACAATGGAAATGTCCAGCCCCGGAAGTTATAAATGAAATGTCCCAGGCAAATCGCACGGAATTGTGGCAAGTCAGAATGAGAGAGCTTTCGGGAGCCATCGCCGTTTCCGCTTTATTTCAAGTGGTAATCGGATTTGGCGGTAGCGTGAATTTTCGTTAAAACATATTTTTCAATTTCAAGCTCCGTTTTTTGAACTATCTTCTTTTTACAGGAATTATCGGATATTTATTAAAATTCATCACGCCTTTGACCATTGTGCCAACAGTCTCATTAGTCGGAATATCGCTCTTCGAGAACGCAGCCGACGCTGCGTCCCAGCATTGGGGCATAGCGGCTGGGTAAATGAAGTTTGTAAACTTTACACTAAATTGAATTTGACGATTATGTAATTCTTCGTTTTATGATTTTTCGCAGAACTATATTGATGTTAACGTTATATTCTCAAATACTGGTCAACGTACCGTTCCCTATACTGGTCTATCGCAAGGGACAAGGGTTGCGAGTCGCATGGTTTGAATTGTTCAAATTATTCCCGGTAAATCAATAAACAACAGCATTTATATAAAAGAGATACGATTTCTATGTTTTCTGTATTGCTTCCTTTTTAACAATAGGTTTTGCTAACAATAATAGTAATGTGGATAATCTGCACGATTTTGACCGTAACTGATTCCTTGCCAGTCGGTCATCCAGCTAGAGCGGATAGTAAATTGAAGATCATCAACGATTCACCATGGTTTAGGATACCTTATCCCGGACAGTGGGGTACACCTACCGTGACCCTATCTGGCGTGCTCGGTATGCTAGCTGGAGTGTTGGCATGTACGGTGGAATCCATCAGTTATTATCCAACGACATCCAGAATGTGCGGTAAGCAATAAGAAGTTGAATTTTTTAAGCAAAAAGAGTCTTAACACAGTTACCTTGTAAATCATACATGGAAACCTTTTAGATGGCATATAAGTATCTAAATGACACTAACTGAGCGATAATGTGATTTGTATCATTTGAACCTCAGCTTCAAATAAAATTATTTTTTTAATAGATACTGAATTTCCCATATCAGAATTTGAAATTAATTATGTTCGTAAATTTTACTCATTGTTACTCAATGTTACTCTAAATTTATTAATTGTCTCTAGGGGCTCCGCCACCTCCGGTTCACGCTATCAATCGAGGAATCGGTATGGAAGGGCTAGGTACAATGCTGGCTGGTCTTTGGGGAAGCGGGAACGGTACAAATACGTTTGGAGAAAATGTGGGGACCATTGGTAAATTACTGAAAATTTTCTTCAGAGAAAAAAGATTCGCGGAACGATACTTTGAGCTGATTGCTTGTACGAAACATTAACAGGTGTTACGAAAGTCGGTAGTCGCAGAGTCATACAGTGGGCCTGCGGGTTGATGATCATTCAAGGACTGATTAGCAAATTTGGCGCCGTTTTCATTATTATTCCTGAACCCATTGTCGGTGGAATATTTTGCGTGATGTTTGGAATGATCACTGCGTTCGGTATGATAATTGTATACATTCATTAATCGAAATCAGTTCAACGTTTTCGCATACGAACATGATAATGTATTCATTTCTAGGTCTATCCGCGCTGCAATACATAAATTTGAATTCTGCGAGGAATATATACATTCTCGGATTTTCTATCTTCTTTCCATTAGTAAGACAACTATTAATACATCATTTACTTTCTATGTAACGAATAATAATTAATCTAAATTAATTGCAGGTTTTGTCTAAGTGGATGATTAATCACCCAGGCGTGATAAATACTGGGAACGACATAGTTGATAGCGTAGTTGCCGTGTTACTTAGCACTACTATTCTTGTAGGAGGTGTGGTTGGATGTCTACTGGATAATATCATCCCAGGTACAATTGGAACAGTATATAACGAATATAATTAATCGAACATGTGAATCTACAGTGTGGTAAAATAAATTTGTTAAGGCACCCCCGAGGAACGTGGACTGATCGCGTGGTCGAAGGAAATGGAATTAACTAGCAGTGGGGATGAGAAAGAAGGTCAAGAGCACATACCTAACACATTTGATTTCCCGTTTGGAATGAATCTCTTACGAAAGTTTGTTTCTATTTGTTTAATCATATTTATTTAAATTTGACAGGAAAATGTCTATAATTTTTAATTATTTGCAGGTGGAAATGGACTCAGTACGTGCCGTTCTTACCAACTTATAGGCCTGGAATTTACTCGTGTTCCCGAAAGAAATAATGAGTACTTAATTTTAGCTTTATCATCGACATTGTAAAAAATTTGTAATGAAAATGTTTAAAATACCGTATGAAACATGCCGGTAAAATGGTGTATTTAATGATACTTCGTTTATTGACAACCATTGCCTTTGCTTCTTTTCTGCTTTTTCAAAATCAATAGTATTAACTTATAATGTTGAGAAAAATTGAAATCGAGACTTTGAACAATTGTCGTCAGCCGGTGTAATCTGCAGTTTGCGGGTAAATTATTGCAGAAATTCTCTCTGGCTTTGAAGATCAGAGACATCTTTTAAGAAAAATTCAAATATTTCAATTCGCATCGAGTCGAGCATAAGTAAATCGCTATAATTATTAAAGACACGATGTATATCCTTCAAAAATTGTTAAAATCAAATATACCTCTACTCTAAGAATAAAGACTTGAAGATAAATGTAAACTGGCAGCACTTGGGTTGCTTTTGTCTGTCCTCTTCAGTCCTTAAAGTGCAACAAGAAGGATACTTGCGTGTGAATGTTTTTATAGATGGCTGCAAGGTTGTTGAATCTGGGAATCGGAGCATTGTGCACCCGGCGTGTCATTGTTAAAGGTATTTATTAAGAATATTATGTATTGATATTTATCTGCATAGATTCTGATATAATGGTGATGGAATTAGAGTAGTTCACAAATATTAAAAATACTTTTAATGCATCTGACTTGATGGAATATAGCTAACTGAAGTATGAAAGGTTATGTCGACATTTATTTATTTTTAGCACTTCCAAGTAAAAGGCAGCTTGCCACGATGTCTGAATCCTTGAACAAGGTGCCTGATGTGGACATCGACGGTCACGGGAAGTTTAAATATATTTTAATCAACGTTAAGGACGAAGCTAACAATGTTAACAAATCCATCGTTAGAGGTTATGCAAGAGCTCAGTGGCACGGTAAGTACTTGTATACAATTTTCGAATTGAAAACAACTGTTCAGATTCATATAATTGTTCTCGAAATTAATAATCAAATAAAATTGTTACCAGTTACTAGAGTGTCTTGCAAAAAATTTTGTTTAGTTGTAAGTTATAGGAGGTCTATAACGTCAGGTAAGAAAACTCACTTTATATTATAGTACACAGTCATATTCAAGTAATTTACTATTTACAATACCAAAGATACACTGTACAGTTTTACAATACATAGTTTTTTATATTGTGCACATGTACAATAAAATACATAACTTAGGCATCAATTATCCTTGAAATGGATCGATTTATCTTATTGAGGTACATCGAGTTCTTTAATGATAGCTTAATTACATGGAACATTTACGTCGATATGACTAAGAATAAAGATTTAACGAGGCGAGACATGTTTCATCTAAAAAAATAGATTTTCAATTTTCTGATTGATCCTCAGGATTGACACATGATGAATTTTACAATACGTCATTGAATATATGTACTCATAATCTGTAGGCAGTACAATTTCCATCCGAAGGAGTAGTACAAGTAGGAACTGCACAAATCGATAAAAATTGTTTTCAAATCGTTTCTATCGGAGTCCGAATTTTCGATGATGGAAAATTATTATTCTACATTCCTCGCGTATCTTTTTTTTTATCAAGAATAAAACATTAGACTGCACGCGTGGTATTACCGAGAAAAGATAGATACATGAATATTAAAATTGAATAAAAAGTTCACTATATTTCTTCTTATAATTCCTCAACATTCGGAAACGCGATTGTTTTTCGGAGAACAGAAAGAGAACACGTCCCGAAACAATCCTCTTTTTCGCGTCACTACTACGAATCTCTTCTGAAACAGCACCAGACTCTCTGTATATTAAAACCCAATTTACAGTTTTTATTGTTCTCAGTTTTTACTTCTTTCGCATCATTGTTTCTTGATGCGTCTGTCGTTTCCACCTGCTCTCAGGTACTATCACCCTCTTCGTAATGTTCTATAAGATCTACATCGATGTCTTTGGATTCCTTTAATTTCTCCTTGATCGGTTCCAACTTGCTCCCTTTGTATTTGTGTCCATTGTTATCTTCTTGTTCTTTATCCGTGTCTTCATTCTTTTTCAAAACTTTGTCTCTCACCGGGGACGGAAAAGCTAAGTCGGAGTCTGAATGATGGTGTATTAGAGTGAAGGGTAACTTCAGGGAAACTTCGCCACCCATCGCAGAAAGTAGAAGTTTTATCTGTAAAAAATGAACGAATTTCATTTTCAAATGACATTTCGCAAAGCTCATTAATAAATCGCAAAATGGAATTATAAATTAAATTATATGTAACGCATAAAACTGATTGCGTCAAAAGTTAAATGTTTCATTGCTTAAATGATAAAATAAATGTTTATTTAATACACGTATCTCAAACCGATGCTGTGAACATTTTATTTTGCACAGGAGACCGCGGCTTGTTGATAAGAGAAAGTGCAAAGTTTACCTTCACGTAATAGGAAACGTAAATCGCGAAAACGTTTCTATCCTCTGGACCGTTTCCAGGGCAAGTAATGCTTGAAGCCAAGTTAGCTTCCTCCTTTGAATAACTGTCTTCCAGGGCGATCCAGTTCTTCGTCGAACCTTTGACAGGCGTGAGCGTGTAGTCCTTTTCTAACGATGCGCCGGGACCTATCGGGCAGCCCTCCTGCGAGGACAGTAAAGCCACCACGTTCTTGAATTTCCCGTTGCTGAACATGCACACGTCCACGTGTTGCACTATGAAAACCTGTGACACAAGTATCGATCGAATTTCAGCGAGAGAGATTTAAATCATCCTTTGTGTGTCACGGTTTGTGCAGTTTTAAGAGGATTTGTCAATTTTATCAAAACTAACTCGTATAAATTCTGCGGAACGCAGCTTGGGAAAATTGTTTTGTGGTCGGGATGGAAGATACGCTTTAAGGGATAATCTCAGCTGGTTTTTGTGCATTTTTCATTAACTGAGTTAAGCTTGGAGAGCTTTGTTCGAAAATGCATGGACAGATTAAATTGTAATTACAACTTGATTACAATTTAATTACAATTTAATGTAGGTTAAGAGTATTTGCCAGTTGAAGAGCAAACGCGATTACTCGTTTTAAGCCTGGCGCGAGGCTGCCGTGTGTCAGTCTGTTTGCCAAACTGTCGAGACAAAGTTAACGCAGACTCGTACGCTACCGCGTTATCGAACCCGTCCGTTCTCGTTTTCAAACAATGTTCACCACACTCGCTAATGAACTGTGGCGCAAAGGCAATTGACACCGACGCGATTCCTTTCTACATACTATATCTAAGCCCTTCTGTTGCACTAGCCACCCACGCTGTGTTTCTTTTCAACATATCAAAAGGATTCTCTCAAATGCCTTAAATTACACACGTGAACATTAATTAAAACATTCACTTAAAAAATTCTTGAAGAAAACATATCATCAGAAGCATGTGAGCGCATTTCATATCTTTATCCTAATACCTGAAAGTATTCAGGGCTGTAAATGATTTTCATATTCAAATCGCGTCAGACTTAGCATACGAACTATCTGGTTGAAATTGAAATGTTAGTCTTTCTTAAAAAATTTAACTGAATTATGCAAAAAAGTAATACTAGCAGTATATTTTTCCCATTTTTTAGCTCTTCTCCGATCCTGTTTAGATATTCTGTCAGTGATAAGGTAGACTTTCATCACGACACATTAAACGCTAAACACGGCATTAAGGGTTTGCGGCGTTGGTTAAAGTCAGCTGGAACGTTTCTGGCTTTAAACGTGATACGCAGTTGGATTATGTACGCGCATATGTCCCACGGAATAAGATTTCGTCGGGTTTATTATGCTCTTGAATCGCACACTCCATGCGCAGGCCATTAGTACACGTCAACTTGCAATGTAATAAAAGCCATTACGCTGTTTTATGAGCTTTTTGGATAAATATCTTAGCTGAAAATGAAATTCATACGTATACATATGGTTGCTTTAAAACAATCTTGATTCGTATTAACTGTTTTTTCGCGTGTTAGACGAGTGATATAGCGTAACAAGTAGTGCGAGTCGGCGCGTGGTCAGGCATCTATTGTAATACATTGTTCTGATCATCATCATGTTCTTTAATTTATAGAGAATATAAAATATTAAATCTTATCAAAGATTTCTTTATTGTACATTTTCACGAGCTCAACTCGTGAGGTGAATCAATAATTAGCCACGCCTATTTCATCTTTCAATTAAATCCTCCATAGGTTGCTATGTAGCGAGCGTATTAAAACCACCTACTGCCGATTAAGTAACTAAATATCGAATTGCAATCTCATTTATATAAGACGATATAAATTGCTCCTCTCGAATCGAACATGCAGCTTCTCGTTAACGTTTCAACCTCTCGATACATTATACAGTCGGTAGTCGGAATCCGCCTTACCTTGATCCTTCTCACGGTTTTGCTGCTGTTATTATTCACCTTAACGTGTACGGTGATCGAATCTTCGTGGGCGTAGACCGCGCGATCCAGCCTGGCTTCCAGGCTGACACGACCGTCGCTCAATAGGAACGGCTTCTCCACTGTGGCATGTGGACCCGTGTTCTCTGAAACGCAGATCCAATCCGTTGATACTGTCACATGCAACATTGATCCTAGACGTCGTTAAAACCTAAACCCTTTAACTCCTAACTGTGAGTTCTCTATGTTCAACCGTACTCTACGTGTCTTTTTATTTTTTAGGGATATTAACATTCTGTTTAGCATCGGAAGGTGATGAACAGTAGTTTCTGTTAAATGACAAGAATTAACCAGCAATGAGAATGTTATTTACCTCCGTCATCTGTGATTTCGACGAACGGTATCCTGTTGAAAGCCTGATTTTTACTACCGAAGGATGGACTGGCTGACACTGGCACGGTGTACATGCTCTTTGTTGGCAGTATCGGTTTTGCAGCCCGTTGGATTACCCTGATGCCCATTCTGATCGTTGTTTTCCGTTGCAACTTCTCATCTGCTCTATCAGCTAAATATCGTTCAATCAGTAATTTTGCTGTTATTTTTATACATCATTTTTAATTGAAAATCGAGGCGATTTTTTTGTTCGTGTTTGGAAAACGCGCGAGATTTAATTTGCTACTATAACAGGCAAGCTGTCGGCCGTGTAAGAGAAACGATCATCGGCGAAGGGAAATAAATTGCCAACAAATCGATTTATGAAATTCGTAGGGAAATTGGCTGGACAAAGCGGGACTCATTGATAGGTTTCAACGGTCATTTCTTTTTTCCTCTCGGCTCCTGTTCGCGCTGTTCCCTTGCTTTCGTCCGTTCCAGTTTCCATCGACTATTGCCATTGATCTTTTTCGCAGTAAAACATTTTTGTTTCCCCGATTGAATTGCACTTTTAAGCGAATGAGATTGTTGAGCCAAGAAATCTATTCAAGCCTCCGCTTTTCAGAACTTTGTTATGAGTTTGCGAACCGTTGCGCGGTTAGATTAGCTTTTACTCACCGGCATACACTCTCACGTCGTAGCTGGTGCCGATCGGCGCACCATTGTATTCCTTCGCGGGCACCAACTGCACCGACGGGGGTGCTAACGGCGTGATTTCCATGGTGAACGGATAAGCGTGGGGGCCTAGCCTCTTTATTAATGCGTCCTTTAACAATAAATCAAACCTCCTTATCTCCTCATTTCCTCATGGAAACTATAGTAACGAGAAAAATGCGATGATCAATTTATTTTACATTAAAATTATTATCATTGTATGAGTGAATAAATCTTGAAATATCAGCAGTTTTATTTCTGAATTTCGAAAGGCGATCGTCGCAAGCTTGCAAGACTCAGTTGAGCAAATATTGCTTACATTGTATATTCGTAGCTCTACGGCTTTCGCGATATTGGCTTCAGATTGTAATATCATTATTTAGAACGAGAAAGATTTGTTGATTTAGACGAGAAAGATTTGAGTGTAGTTTGTCGCTAGCTCACGCGAAGACGGATTTATCTCCAGTTCGTTTCATTTAGCTGATCGATGAGAGGATTTACGGACTACACTTGATCTCCGGCCGTTAATTATTAGAGATTTCGAAGCTTGTTATGTTTCTAAAGCGTACGCAGTTCCCGAGGGCAAAGTCAATTTTCCTCAAGAGGAAAGTTTTTACTGGAAACACCTAATGATCTTCACGGCTCCGTGGAGGAGAAATTGTCCGAGGGCAATGAACGTCCCTTGGCTGTCTCGGAATGTACAAGGGAAGGGTTGAAAAGAACGCTCGATCTTCTCTTTTTTCCTTTTCGATTTTTCCACTTGAACTAACTTCTGTATTACTTTAATGAATTTGCTATCGGTCGCCACGAGATAAATTGCCATTCACAGAGAGAAACAGCGTGCACGGTCGGAGCGATATTAGAAATAATATTGTACACGTGGCTCTCGTATAAAGTTAAAGCCAAGCATCAAGCATTGTCAAGATAAGCTATTGTTTGTATGTACGTCGAAATAGTGGCGTGACAAAAAAGTTTCAATAGATATTTCTACATGAATGCCCATTCAACGATTCCATGCAACGTACTCGTAGTTATACATGTATAGTTCCATTTCACGATTGCGATGACACGTTCATTTAAAGTCCGTGTGGGCAAGGTTTTAGCCGCGGCTTAAAGACAAAGACAGCAAAATCGATACTCCTCATGTACCTATTAGAAATAATCAATTATCTTTCTCTATCGCGTGACAGTTTTTCCTTATCTTCCTTCTTACGTTAATTAACTTTCTTTTAAAAGCATATTCAGTTACTACTATTTTACACACCAACAGAATTTACATCGAACAGATGTTAAGATCGATGTATCAAACACACAGGAATGAATGCAGGAATAAAAATTTCTTGGCGTACATTTAAAATCGAATCTCTTCGAGATTTCACCCCCGCCCGATTTCTACGCCGATAGGCAGATACCCGGCGTTTTCGCACTATACTTTATTCTTTTTTCTCACCATCCTGGGCCTTTTTGCCCAGTGAAGCCTCTCCGCACCTCTGTATGCATGATTGATGAGCTACGTAGCGCCTTTCAAGCTCTATCGCATTGCACGTCGTCCTTTTGAAAGCCGCCGGCCGTGGAATCGTAACATTTGTAGTCCACCGTGAAACGACATTATCCCGGCGTTTTGAGTGCACCCGTGTTGCGGCACCTCGTTCACCGAGAACTAATCCTCATGCGATAATGTCGCCGTTAGTATTCGAGAAACGGGCCATCGAGATTTTCACCCCGTTCCTTCATCCCCAAACCAAACGGTGGAACGAATAAGGCAAACATATCGAGCCGTGCGTCTCCGTTTATTTTAACGCGTATGTACATACAGGGAAATGTATATCAGAACAGGATGTTCTACGGATAATTGCAATATATAATAAATGGGATCTCCGATGTTTGAGCAAGAGGAGAATTTTGTCGAATTTGAATGCTATGGCATAATTGCTTCATACAAGTAATTTAAATCAAATTATTAAGTGTTAATATAAAAATTCCTCGCATTTATTATTATTAATATGAAAATTCCTCAAATATTTTGTTCCTCTGATAATTATTAATTTGCAATCTTTGCTAGGTCCTTCGTCGGGGAGAAGTGTTTACACTTGTGGATGGGGATATGCCAACATACATTATCCAGCAGGAGTTGTGTAACTCATATTGCGTAACAGGATCGAGAATCCTTTGTTATCCACGGTTCTATTTATATTGTGAAGAATGGCGTTGCGGAAATTGCACTCGAGGGGGAGAGAGAAGGATTGTATACGTTATACCGATGATCATAATTTCTCGTTTTCGCGCGCGGAGATCTCGGCTAACGGCAACATCATTTTTTACGCGAGCTTCGTCTTCATTTAGAGTTATGAAAACAGACGGAGGCGTTGTTCGTCTTCCGTTGCATCACTTTCTCTTTCGTGCCGTGTCGCGAGTTACGAGAAATGATCCCCCCCCCTAACAGGTGTAATTCTAGGACGAACAAGTTTACATAATCGACCATCGATATTCCACTATTGGCCTACGTCCTTGAGAACTTCAATGTCGCGATCTTTATAACCCTTATCTTGTTCTTCAGCTTCTTTGATGTACTCTTTAAATACCTCAGTTCCTTCGGAAAAATTCCACGCTCTACTTCACACGCGTTTCATGTTGATTGAATATCAAATGCTTCATGAAACTCTTCAGCACGAATGAATATTCGTTCCACGTATACATGTATCTACAAGGAGAAAATATAATTGAGCAACCCGAGCAATCTAGGATTTATGGATTTTCATCGGGAGGTTACCATCCCGCGTGGTATCGGCTTGCTTTTTATTTGACTTCTCAGTGGCGATCCGGAAAGTTCAGCGGGCGGAACCAAATTATGATTGATCACTGCCACTAAAAGGACGTCTAGTCATAATGACTTCCCACTCGTGTCAATCCCCTCGAGCTTTTCACAAATTCACATACTGTCATACAGTGATAACTGCTCGTTGTCGAGGCAGTTTCCAATCTCACGGAAAAGTTCCGATCTCTTTTTTAGTAATCGATTTTTCGCAACGATATCGAAATAGAAGTTTCAATCGCTTCCGTGAGAGATTTTACCTCCTCTTTTCGCTTCATGATTGCATTAGCGTTCGCATGCTAACACGATTTTCTCTTGCTAAAAACAGAAACTACCGAGCACGAAAATTAGCGCAACTTCACTTAATTTTCCCGTGGTATGCAATAACGTGGTTCAACAATGGCCACGAGCAAAAATATATTTTCTCTCTCAAATGCTGTGAGCAAACCTTCAATTCTATCAACACCGCCCGTTCGAGTTAATTAATTGTTTTTATCGCGAACATCGATTATCTCTTATTTGTACGAAATTAATTATTACTTATTATTCTCGGAATTTAATTATTAAACCGCATCAAGGACTTCTTCTAATAATGACTATATTTATGATTCGTCCGAATTTTAGTTTATTTCTTTCAATCCTTCCATGGAAAAATACATGAGACAATGAAATACGCGGAACAAAAAATTCATGGATCAGTTATTTCTTGGAAAAATATGCCCAGCTGAAATTCACTTCATAACACATTTCATCTTTTATTAAGGAATTAAAATGCCGCGGATCTATTTCTGTAGAAGCATTTTGAAATAAGAAACGATTCTCCCGCATTATGCAAATTTATTTATGAGAGTGAGGAAGAAAAATATTTTTCTCGCGACGTCAATTACCGCCTTTATTTTTCTAGAAAACGATTCGAGAGCGCGGACAATCCGATGAAGACGTCTTCCTTTCAAAGTCCTGCACCCTTCCTGACTTCTTTTTTACTCCAAGGCTATCGTGCCTACCTTCAAAGGATAATTTAATTGAGAGTATCCGATGTGCTTTCCCCACCAAGCTCTTTGAAGCCTCGTGTCATTTATTTCTACTAAACCCAAGCTCTCTTCAGAAAAAGAAAAACCTATACATTTTGGTTTCGAGTCGTCAAAATGTTTCTAAATTTCTTTAGATGCCCGTGAAGGGGTAGTTGTCCCTTATTTCAGTCTCGCCGCGAGGATAGCCACAATGGCGGCCGAATGTTAACGAGAAGTTGAAGGTGCTTCTGTTCGTGACAGGGAACGTTCACGGTTGTTTAAGAAAAATCGTCATTGAAAGCGGTCGCAGTTTGAACTTTCAGACTATGTCCTCCTCGTCCGATGTGTTCCATTGTTCCCAGGAATTGAACAATTTTAACTTCGCACTGGTTGAATCCTTGGACAAGCGTGAAACGTTCGTTATTAATGTTCTCGTTAGCTTTTGAAGGTTCGTTTAATCATGCGACTAAGTACACATACGTCTAGAAGCTAAAATCGTAGCAAAGTCGCGTGTCGAGCCCTCCTTTGTTTTTATACGATTTTTCTCTTGTTATACCTCACTGTGAGATTAGTAGATACCTCCTCGTAAGTTTTTTATATCTCATTTTCTTCGCGTTTTCCACTGAGCTTCATACGCGCACAATTTTTAAAAAATCATATCTCTGAGAAAATTTTCTATTAGGCAAGATAATTTAAAATCCTTTTCAATTTTTCGAGAGATAAATTGACATGTCAATCGGAGAAGAAAAAAAAGCAGATTTCAGTTACGAAATAAGGAAGGGAATAGAGCACGCGCGCAGGATGCAGGCCAGGGTCAGCTCCTGCACGAGATTGCGTCACACCGGGGCACCGAAATGTATCGAAGGTAACTTTGGAAATTTGAATGTACTTATCCTCCTGCTTGAATGTATGACAGCTGGCGTTCATGAGCGACAGGAATCATTAATGAAACGTTGTATCAATTATCGTATCGATGAATTTTAGATCGTGCAAAAAATTTGCATCAATTACGTTCAACAATTATTTCGTAACTGTATGAGACACCACGTTAATCGTTGTATGAGAAATTATATTTCTTATTTATATGCACGCTTCTCGTAGAAAGCTAGGAAACTTATGCGTCGTCTGCCTTATTTAAGAATAACGGTAAAAGTTAGAGACGTCTCGAGATGGATATACTTTTACTCGCACTTGGAGAATTGCGAAATGGCAGGATATTAGGTATTCGGATAAGGGTCCGTGACGTTGGGAACGTGGGACGGGTTGTAACGTCCCGTCAGTTGGTTAAAATTGAATACAACACATCCTTCCGGTAACGTGACATCGAACAATTGTTACGTGAATATCCCAAGGGATCAACCGTTTCCAAACAATGATAAAGACGTTTCTTTTCCTTCTAACGAAGAATGATATTTTCTTTTAGAAATAGAAGCAAGTGCGAACGGATGTAATGTCGTACGAGTGTTAACTGTGGTTGAATATTTAAGGAGAAATCAGAATAGCACGGCACGTTTCTGAGGCACGCGACGAACCAAGCAGCCTTCGATTGGTGATAGAAAAGATCTCGTTCATGCTTAATTCATCGATCGAATAAATAATACAACGCGGTGTCCGTAGGCTACGTGGAATATCCTGGAGAAGGGAGAGGAGCGTTGATAAATAATTTTCGCGTCTTACCGGAGGAACCTGGCTCCGGGTCAGGGTCAGTGTCAAGGCCAACTCTGTCGTAACCTGAACGTTACGACCGCAGGACCTAATTCTCCTGTGCGCCTGTAAAGCGTGCCACCGTCGCTTGATTGCACGGAAATTCGTTGCCTTTACGATCCCTTCAGTAATATTTTTCAATGAACGCACAGATATTAGTTCTTTTATATACTTCAGCATTTCTACTACCTCCGACAAAAAGTTTTCAGTCAAATATAATAGACAACATTTAATGAATAAAGCATATGGAATTTCTATGTTAAAATATTATTTAGTTGCCAGCTCAATATATACGTACAATCAAATATATAAAACATTCAACTAAAGTTCTTTTAGGGGTTGAACTTTCGGGAGCACTATGTGTCTTTCATTGTTTTCAAGCATTTCCTGTTTCTTTTTTTTTCATGTTTCATATCTAAGTAAGAAACAATTCTTTAATTTAGGTGCAGTTACGTAAGCTGGGACGAAAGTGTAGGCGTACCAAAATGAAAACGTTCCAGAATATCTCGGAGAGGTTTCAGAAGTAATTCGAGAAATTGTAGATGAGAAGTACAGAAGAATCATTTCCAGACAGCATTATATTCCTCTCATCGTTGCGCAATGCTTCGTCTCGATGACAATCGAGAACGAGTACTTATTGCACCTGTTCCACGTTATTAAATTTACCTCTTTTTGCCTTTATCGAATTTCATTTGTCTCAACGAACCGGATCAAGGTTTCCCGCTTGTTTTCTCCCCTGAGCGACAGGGTTTTATGAATTGTTTGTCTTTCGAGAGAGCGCAACCTCGGCGAAGCTCGCTGAACGCCTATGCAAGCCGGATGCGAAACATCCTTCTTCCGATGGAGCATTCAGGAAAGAATCGGTACCCATTCCCGCTAGACTCCATCCATTCCAATTACCTATGTGCTCTTCGTTCAAAGTGTCTTCGACCGACTTACGTATACTCTTTTATTGCTTCCTGGTACTCATCAAATTATCTCACTATCAATCTTTTCACCGTGAATGTTTCGTGGGGAAAATATTTCAATGAGTTTCAAACTTTTATCACTTAAAGTTACTTCTTTTATGAGCTAGAAGAATGCATTTCTTTTAACATTTAAGCAAGGGCTTAAGCTTTTAACATTAAGCACATTAATTAACATTTTAACAAGGAACGGACACTTGCTATTGATACTTTCTACGGTAGTTTTATTCATCGTTTGTATTTTCTGCACAGTGAATTTCCTTATAAATGTATGAAATTCGCGGTATATTGATAATTCATGCTTTTAGGGATAACATAGCAGCTGGTATTTACGACTTACAGCGGCAGTGCGCGTTCTGATCCGCTTAAATAAACGCCACGGGGTAAGAAAACACACGGAGCAATAAAGTGGGCGAGTAATTACCCGTCGAGACCGCATTTCCTCACGTTTTTATTATCGTTAAACAAATTTCCGCGTTCGTTTAATCCCCCTTAACGCTGCGATCTGATATCAGGTTGTGAAATTGGAAAACAATGGCTCGATCCGCGCAGCCTATTTTCCGCGTTGGTAATCGTCGAACGTGAAACGCTAAAAAAAGAGTATATATATACGTATATACGCGGTTTGAATTTATCGCAGCCAACCGGGTTCTCTGACATCACTCACCGGTTCTCGACACTTGTTACCCGAGGCTAACCCGACTGCATCTCGATTTTCGCATGTTTTCCCCCTTGGAAATTCACGTGTCGCTTACAGTCAACAGTTTTCATAGTATTTAGTAGAAACGAGCAGCATATCCCTCTGCTTTTAATTATTATTATTAGACTACGAATTTTGTGTCATTTATAACATATTAAGACAAACAGAATGTTATTACCAGTTGAGCGCAAATTTCAATGCTTAAACGACAAAGAAAATACGTATTTTAGGTTGCAACAAGATATCTCTTTATTATTAATTTCCGATTTAACGTATGAACGGTTTCAAATTATTGCATCCTGACGATGCACTTGCCATCCTCCGGAAAATTTCAAAGACGCGGTTAGCCTTTTAGAAGCGTCGCTCTTCTTGAGGACGAGGGTTGTTTCAGAACGGTTCGATGCACGTTGTTCGGTGACGTCGCGCGTATCAGTTACAAGGCTCACGACCCATATAACGCGCATCCCGTGCTCCATAAGCTTAACGGTTCATTTCCGAGCGGATCAACGATCTATCAGATCCTTTAAACGCGTTGTTCGTTTATACCTTCTCTCTGACGGTTAACTGACCGGCCGCTTGTAAGCCCGCCAGATTGTTAACTACGGAAACGAAGTCCTCTCTCCACAAGCGCGCGTATTAATCTTTCATAGCCACCTAAATGCAATTTACACCCTCTCTTTTTCTTGTGAGTTTTCGTTCCACCAAGTTTGAATAGATAACTAAACATTTCTATATTCATTTTCAAAAATTGACTACACGTTGCGATATAAGATGCATTTTATTAAATAATGTTTCATTGTGGATACGAATTTGCAATAATAAATTTCCTTTTGAAGTAACTGAAACATTGCTGAGCTCCACGAGCGTTAAGGTAATAGTTAGAAGGCCCTCGTTAAATGAGGCACCCCCCCCCCC
>SHCU01000003.1:863970-877632 GCA_004307685.1 Ceratina australensis
TGTTTCAGAACGGTTCGATGCACGTTGTTCGGTGACGTCGCGCGTATCAGTTACAAGGCTCACGACCCATATAACGCGCATCCCGTGCTCCATAAGCTTAACGGTTCATTTCCGAGCGGATCAACGATCTATCAGATCCTTTAAACGCGTTGTTCGTTTATACCTTCTCTCTGACGGTTAACTGACCGGCCGCTTGTAAGCCCGCCAGATTGTTAACTACGGAAACGAAGTCCTCTCTCCACAAGCGCGCGTATTAATCTTTCATAGCCACCTAAATGCAATTTACACCCTCTCTTTTTCTTGTGAGTTTTCGTTCCACCAAGTTTGAATAGATAACTAAACATTTCTATATTCATTTTCAAAAATTGACTACACGTTGCGATATAAGATGCATTTTATTAAATAATGTTTCATTGTGGATACGAATTTGCAATAATAAATTTCCTTTTGAAGTAACTGAAACATTGCTGAGCTCCACGAGCGTTAAGGTAATAGTTAGAAGGCCCTCGTTAAATGAGGCACCCCCCCCCCCCTCAGCCTGTTTTTCCGCTGCTTTGAAACTCTTTGAAAGTCTTGCAGCCCGCAAGAATGCTCATCGCTACTTGTTCATCGATTTCCCGTTGGCCCACTTGCCGATCGACGAGATCGACGCGCAAACGAGACGTGACTCGCCTGATAACTCGCGGCGACTAATTTAGTTTCTCCAATAATACAGTATCACTTTCTGGAGTCTTTAATTTGTAAGAGGATCTTCCGTTTGTTTTAGCGTATCTTATTGTCGTCTTATTAATACGGTTACTGCAGCGGTAGATCTCGTTTAAGGGGAATCGTTTATCACAGGTATTAAATTTACTGTAACGAACGTTTGGTTGAAGTTCATTTGATTGAGGCAACGGATTACAAGATTGGCTTAGTTCGTATTGCCTAGAAATTTGCGCAATGTAAATGCAGTTCGAGTCTGAAATGTCTAAAGACTAATAGCGTTTATACCTTGAGATTATCTGAACGTTAAATGTGCGCTAAAGAATTTATCGAGTGTTTGCCTGCATCGTACTGTAGTTTTTACAATTAAAATGTGGACATGGTTATGAACTGTTTTGACGTGACATTAATGAAGTTTTCTTTAGCATAGATCAAACGTGAATATAATTTGTAATTTTTCTAATTATCGGAAATTCCTGTCGACTTGTTCCATTAATGTGAAATTACCACGTAGTTACCTCTCACTTAATTAATGGGCTAAGAAATTCCGGTACATTATCCAGTATCTCCATGTCTCGTTTGCATTAACGATTACTTGTTAATCTCAAGGCTTCGACTCATGTGCGTTGCTCGCATTCTTTCTCTCATTGTTTGACGTTTAATCGCTTGTGAAATGAACTCGAACCGATAAATTTTCGTTATTTACCGTCAGCATTAAAGGTGTACAAAGAGGAAAGGACATTATGTCGAGAGGAATTAAAAATATCTATCGCGTAATTTCTTATCAACAGAATTAACTCGAAATGAAAATATATTCTTGCGATACAATCCCGATGATACCGACGCATTAGAATTAATACTGATTGTCCCCCGGAAATGAAGATTTATTTTAATTGAAATTATCGACATACTGAGGAGATGCTGGCCGACGTTGGCCGGGCGCCGAAAATGTTAAACTGCATTTCAATTTGCTGGCATTTAACGGTTGGTTATGAAAACAATTCCAGCAGTGCTAGAGCCGAAGGTCGCGGGGGATGTATACAGGGGGATCGAGGTCTTTATTAAATTTTCATTGATCGTAAACCCGAACGTGTTGTACATCACGTTGACGAGACAAAATTTCACGAGTTTATGAACACCCTCGCGTTTAATTTCCCCCGCTGGGGTGACATTACCCGTTAAGTGAATCGTTTAGATAAGTTCTCGATCTTAGAAGTATGCAGATGGGAAGCTTAACTTAATTAGGAAATCATGTATTATTATGACAGTCAAGTAATGTAACCAATTAAAATATGCTAATAATAGCGCACACTATATTTATTTGAAATGATACACGCAGAATGTTTAATTTTTTAATTGTTTCCTGCATGAAATTCCATGAGTAAATCAAAGTAAATTTTTGCAACTATTGGGGACAAAGAAATCTATTATCTTGTCGCTAAATGGTGATGTACATTTAATGAATTACTGATAATAGAAATTCAAACTTATGTTCGTTCGAAAAGTGAAATTTCGCGCTAGAAAGGTCTATTACAGTATTTTCATTAATAGTTTTAGTTGTGAGATATGCGATACAAAAGATGCAAATTAGAAAAAGAAAAGTCGGTACGTTTTACAATTTTACTTCGACAAAGGCGAAAATGCAAAGCAGACAACTGAAAGTGTTAACAGCCGATTACGCACAATTTTGATTTCGTCGATTCCGCTCCGATATTTTCGATGTTAAAGAACTGGTAAATCCGTCGTCGAAAATGCCAATAAAATCATGGAAATAATTGAGGACATTTTGAAACTATCTTCAAAATGGCAACAGATTATAGATCAGAATGATACATACTTGACTTAATCGGATAATCCAAACCATGGTAAATATTGTCTTGAAATAAACGTGAACATAATGGATTTCTTTTTCCCAAAACTAACATTTTGAAAGCGATTCAATTATCCTTGTGCACAAACCTGTAACGGGGTTGTCTCTTGTTGATCGGCTCCAGCGACTGGTGGATACAACTGCGCGAGACACATAACCGCCTCGTTGCAGAATTTCAGTCCCATTACCTCCTCGTCCTCCCTTCCGTAGCGAAAAGTCAATGTAATTTGTCCGTACACCTGAAACATCCAATCCGCGGCTAATTAGTGAATGGAGACGCGAATAATTGCGAACTATTGCGTTCGTTACTGCCTCTATCCCAACCATTTGGTACTTCGCGATCATTGCAACGATATTATCAGCACTAATGATAGTACTGGTGCAATATACCGGATGATTTCTTCGATTAACACTTAGTCTCTCTTTCCTCAAGTTTAGGAATTCATGTTTTGCATTCTTTTTGTCAAATAGAAATTGGAATATTAACAATTTTAATCCCTGTTAAAATATTTATTTCTGTGAAATTTAAATCTTTTCAAGTGGTTAATTTATTTCAATAGACAAGTGGAAAAAGCAGTTGCTATAAAATTTAAAAGTTCGGCGAAGGAAATTACGCCCACGAAGCCATTGCTAAAGAAGAATTCCAATGCCTTAAATGTCTCGCTTATACCTGTTCGGGTTTCATTTAATTTGTTACACTTTTCTACGCTGTCGATTATCAAATAGTGAATTCGACAAAAAAAGACGAAAAATGCGGTGGGTGTAGAATTAGATAGGTTACCAAGGAAATTGAGACCGTGCGTTCGTTTCGTTAAATGAAACCGCGATGTTACGTGTCCGCCGCGTACGACGATATTCCCTACGTTTCATTCCCTTATTTCAATGGTGTCTGTTCGCGAGGATCCTCAGGTTCGATTGGATCGGAAAGGAGGGAGTGAAAATAAAAAGGAAAATCGAGGTGCCATAACAGTGAGAAAAACGCTTACCCTTTTCTCTTGCAGAAACTCGGGATCGACCAGCAGCACGCCTTGTAATTTGTCGATTTTTGATTCGCTCACCGCCAGGTCCCGGTTAGCCAGGTACAGGGTGAGCTTGTTGTTCGGCAGGGACTTCCTGTGTACTCTGTGGACCAAAAGAAATCATTTTTGGTAAAAAAAAGAAATAAGCAGATTTTTATACATTTGATGATATCAATTTTGAGAATGATTTTAAATGATGATTTGAAATCTATGAGTTTTCTTTAATTCTTAAATAATGATGATGCGTATTCGCGTAAGAAAGTAACACTTTCTGTTACTTGCGAATATCAAATTTATTTCATAAATGCATTGAACTCTGCAGTCTAAAAATAAGTTTTCCATAAAATCGCAATTCTATTCGGTACAGAGATAATCGAGAGGAAGATGCCGCTTTACAACCGTAGAAGCGCATTGAACATCGTCATTTAATTTTTATTCATTGTTTGCAATTTTTATTACGCGTCGATTAATAATTCCGTTGGGATCTCGCTCTAATGGACGCAGACTCTCCTGTTTATGAAATATTTTATGCATTACCGGCGGCAAACAATTGTCGCATCGAGAATTCACCTGATGTCTATCGCTTCATAATATTTTTTCAACTCGCGAACATTTTAAATTCTATTCTAGAAATAATATTTTCACGTCGCTATCGAACTTAGCTCTTGTTCCTCGAGCTGCATATTTTACCAGCGTGAAACAACCGTGGCTCGTTACATATTCGTCGCGAAAAGAGTGTCGTGCGTGGCAAATGAAAAATAAAAATGTTTACACATAATTCTCTCAATATTTTATATAAGAGCAGCACGCGAAAAGCTATGTTAGATCTTGTTTATATCGATTCCCTGCGGTAATCAAGCAATTATTTGGTGATTGACCAATCTCGGCATTGTTGATTGATGCGGCAACCGGATATTTGTGCAGAGGGTTAATCCAAAACCGCATGGTTACGCAAATTTTGAATGCATTTTACATTTGCGTAGGAGAACACGTCAATCTTCATTTGTTCAATCGCACTTCTAAAACATCTCGATCAATTATACGTGTTATGTCAAATTTGCTATGATACTTAAACGCTCTGTGCATTTTAAGGACATTGCAATATCGGATAACCGCTGAGATTTATAAACGGCTGTCTAAAAGCTAAGATTGTTAGGAGTACTGGAAAAATATAAATGATTCAGATTGAACACGATGGATCTTCAGCACAGTGGAAGTCGATCGAAGTTGCCAGGCGGTTAATAATACATCGGGTATACTCAAAACTTTTCAGACAAGGTTTAATTAAACTAACGGGCAAGTTCGGAGGCTAGTTTGTCGCGAACCCACCCTCGGCCCTTTTTTTTACCTCGTGCTTTTTTAATTAAATGCAAAAAGCTGTGCTCGTTGTTAATTAGTTTTTCGCGCAACCTGGTGACGGGATCGCTTTCTCTAATATTCGAGCGGTTTTTCATTAATCACTGAATAGAGCTGCCGTTTCTAATTGGTTTCCCATTAACTATTTATAGTTTACATAAAAGAGACCGAGATTGGATATTCGGAATGCTAATCCCAAATCATTTGAAAAATCTAATCTCATTGCTAAACGCATTTTTCAACGTAATCGAAGATCATTGAAAATCATTAAAAATAATATGTGAATCAATTGACGTTTAACCAGTTAACTGTGTCGCTCCGTTTTGAAAGTGCGAATTTCTGTGTGTCAAATCGATCGATGACGAGTGAGTGTAGTCGTCAAACACAGAGTAAGTGTCGCAGTTAAAACATTGTATCAAAACGATCGGTTTATTTTATATAATTGCTACTTTCATTACTAATATTTATTTATTTATTAAAAATCCTGGCACTTCTTCGCGATACTTGTCAAGCTCAGTTAACTGGTTAAAAGACGTAGGGTATTTGATATAATAGGAAGACGTACAAGGAAGATCATCCAATGGACCTCATAAACGTATGAAAGATTGAACGGTTCGAAGGTTGCGCGAATCGGTTCTCCTTTGGAAGATGCATTAAAATTTAAAATAGAAACGATGCCGTACAGGCTAGGGAATTTTGAATTCTGTAAATACTGGCAAGCGGTTGAATTTTCGTCCGGTAATAAATCCTTCCGCCGCGGCTACCGAGCTGCTTCCCTGTGCTACCGTATTTCAAGCACCTACGAGAGGCCGCGTTACCCGCCTTTCCTGTTTGTTATAAATTATCTTGCTATTCTGATATCGGGCATCTCTCCGCGTCTGCCCGCAACGAAATTACATGGTTCGCCACGGATGGAATTATTCTTGAAAACATGCTCTTTCTGTTTACTTGGTTGCCTTTTTCTTCTACAATGTTCAATACACTCACTGTCAAAAGCTTTTTCGACCGTTTCCAAATATTCATTTTCCATCAAGTATCGAGTATAAGATTACAGTGAATCATATATATCGTGTTTCAGATTAACAGTTGCACTGAGAAATTTCCAGTTGTTTTATACAAACATGTATATAAATGAAATTTTGAAGAGTATATTAAAAAATAAAAAAATGGAATTTCATTTAAAATATGACTACAGAGAGAAGAGAAAATAGAATTAGAATATTTACGAATATATGAGGGTATCCTAGTCCGGGAAACTTACAAGGATCTTTTCGTTTGTTTAACATCGGTTTTGTTTATACGTGAAAGACGGTAACGAGATTCGTCGCGTCGTTACGGTTTGGAAACTTTCTTTTTAGCATGTAAAGTAAGCCCTACGAGTCCTCGACTTCTGTTAGCTGGATAAAAAGTATACATTCTTTCGTCAAAAGATGTTTTAATTACCTTTGATCGCTGACGGAGTCCGACATGATCTCGCTGGGGTTCTCTGTTTTCCTGTAACAATTTCACCAGCTATTTGAAACATTCACCGAACACAGGTGATTAAAGAGAAACAAGAGCTACTTTTTTTTATGATGAAAAGTGAGAAATGCATACGAGAAGAAACGTAAGGTCGCGGTGACAAAGCTGGAGGGAGTTAGGAATCCGTGATTCTCTCCAGGCGAGGGAACACCCTGAATTGATTTAAGCTGGATTGCCTGCAGTAACTCAAAGGACCAACAGCAACAAGATATTCAGGCAAGCTTTGACGCGTACGAGCTATACGTACATTTCACACAGTTTTTCTTCTCCGCAGCGAGGTAGAAGATTTACCTGTCATAAAAGCGCGAGATTGCTGCGGCGCTAAGGGAACTGCGCGGGATCCGGTCTGAAAATTGCTCGTATCTCAAATAAAAGACAAGGAAGCAGTAGTTGCGTTAGGAAGTTAACCTGACGGACTCAAAATTCGATTACCAGCGGAATTCGATCGATCGGAAATAAATTTCTGAACCGTAAACCAACCGCGGTCGCGGGGAAGTGTTGAGCGATTCAACTTTTAACTTTTCTTCATGCTTCTTCTATCCCCGGTGGGTATGATTTATTCAAGGAGCAACGTTAACGGTGTAATGGATCGAGAATAAATTTACGTTAGTCGCGTCAAATTGAATTCCGTTCAGCGGTGCGTTGAAAAGAATTAAATCATACCGTTATGCAATTCCGCTTGTATCCTTTGATACACGACGGATTCAGAATCTGAATGAATCGTATAATGCAAAATGTCAATCAACTTGCCCTTTAACATCTGAGATGCGCGAAGGGACGTAAATGAAATTTTTTATCAGTGTATCTGCTGTTTCAAACGGTAGGTTCAAGGACGAGTCGGTTTTCTGCCTGTTGCGTTAGCGCGCATTCCGCCTCATTTGGAGGTGATTTCCGAGCCGTTCAGCTGGGCACGAGCTCCGCGCCGGTGTCTCGTTGCACCCGTTATTCAGGTATCCTCTCCACCGCCTCCGGCGAAATTCTGCGGACATTTCTGTTTGCACAAAGCTCTTCCCAGTGCCCTGGTACTGTTGGACATACGCACGAGAATTTATGCCGCTAGAAAATTATACTCCTTTCTCGCGTTACTTTCCATAGAGGTCTCGCACCCACGACTCGGTGCCCAACCTTTTCCACTTTGATCGTATACAAAATATAAAAATAAGCAAATATTCCATCGACGTTTGCCGTAGGTAGATCATGCCATGCTATACTGCGTACCAATTTCACTGGAATGCGCTACAATAGCTGGCGCTAGGAAAGAAGATTGCCATAACTCCCTTTCGAGGCCGCGTCGCTTTGGATCAAGACCTCTGTACGCTCATTGCATTGCATATCTCGAAATACACGAAATTCTTGTTTGGATCATTTACACAAATGCTAACCAAAAACACTTTTTTAGAATAATAGTATAGATCTGTGGATTAGTTCAGAGAAGAAACGAGCAAGTTCCAAAATTCGTGTATGTACATTAATTTGCGATAACTTTGTGTACAAGCATTTCATCTCATTTGCATTCTACTGACTAAGACATGTTCGAAGTTGGAACGACGTTGAAGCCACGAGATCGCCGGTTGATTAGCGCGTTTTCTACCAAGATTATCCCACGGTCGGACACCTTGCGAGCTTGCGAAAATGTGTAGGAAGCTTGGTTCTGGAATCGATGAATCCCAATGTATCTTACATCGTCGAGTCTTGAACGGGGATAATGGAGCCTTCAAACTCGTTGTTGCTACGTCGAGCGGATAAAAAATGGTGTCTTTCACCGTGAAGGAAATACATTTTCCCGCGGGAGCGTGGGTACGCTCCACGCGCTCGCCCATAAATATCTTCGCAACAGGCTGGTATGTTAATATACCCGAAGGATAGGTAGGAACACGGATCAGGCGGTCGCTTCGTGAATTTCTCAGCTTTCAGACCTCTACCTCCCCGGGGCACGCAGCTTTTTGATCCGTTTCATGTAAAATCGCTGCGAAATCGACGTGGCCGTTTGGCCCACCGCTATCGATCCCCGGTTTGTATGTTTACGGCGTGTTGTGTACACGTGACAGCCGGATCTGTTTGTACACCGCGTGTAAATTTAAAAATACATCACGTGAAAAACGTAATGCTTACTAATATCAGTTTCATCCTCTCACGATAAATACGTCCGTTTCACGGAAATGTTTTTATTGCATTGTTCAACCGATATTAGAGGAGATCAAATCTGTCAGATTTTTATAGTTCCCAGATTTTTTCGAATCTTGATTCCATTTCATATCGTCGCGTTACATCGAATTTTATTACGAATTCCACGAATTCATCCTGTTTGAACGGTATGCGGAAGCTCTTCATTCTTGATTTAATTCCAGCGGCAACGCTCATACAACACATTTTTCATGCACAAGAACGTACATTCATTTGCCGATTCACTCGTCGAGATTTCAATCATTCAGCATAGGTTGTTTTTTTCTTTGACATCGGTTGCTTGGGAACACGTGCCATGAAAATCATTAACGTTCGCAAGCGTCAAGAATAAATTAACGCCCGTACCGGAGAAATTCGTGTTTGTAATCATGCTAGAATCCTTTATGCAACAAGCGGCTACGTTTATGAACGATATTACGACGTTGTTGAATGCATTCGAATTAACGAGAACTTAGCCTATTTACAGTTAATCATTACCGAGGCAACGGTATTATCCAGAGGAATACGCGCGCTACCAATTACACGTTGATTAATAAATACGCGAAAATACAATTTGAGCTTTTTATAGATTGAAAACATCGAAAACTTTTCTACCTCGGAATTTTGAATCAAATATTTCCACCGATGTATCAAATGAGTATTTATCGAAAATTCATTTAGTTCGGTGAAAACAAATGTTTTATGTACACACTTCAACTTTGTTAATAACGTTATTTTTTTGTACAACATAAAAATGGAGATATATACTACAATAGAGAATCTGAATTATTAGGTTAGGTTTATTAGGTTATTCCTAATCGGATATCCTGTAAATTTTCACGATTTTTTCAAATTGCTGTATCTCCCGAGATGCATTTGAATTTTATTTAGATCCCTATTAGTTCCCGATTCATTAGATCCCGATCTAATTTATAGAAAAATCTGAAACTCTGGGTAAATGTTCTACTATTTGAGGAGAATATCTGAGCATAGTTTCAACCCGATCGGCCAACTTTCAATTTTTTCTTCAAATTCGTTTCTCTCGGAATCTAATGGATGGAGAGCGCCATAATTCTGCGTGAATGTGTTTCTATGAGCGGGGAACATGTGCGCATACTTTCAGCCCGATCGGCGACCATGAAATTTTCGCCCGATTTTGAAAAAATCGACAGGGGTACCCCTTCAAAATTTCGCAAAAATTGAAAGTTTGCCGATCGGGTTGAAAATGTGCTCAGATATTCTGCTCATATAGTAGAACATTTACCCAGAGTTTTAGATTTTTCTATACATTAGATCCCGAGATACAGCAATTTCAAAAAATCGTGAAAATTTACAGGGGTAATCCTTCAAAATTTCGCAAAAATTGAAAGTTTGCCGATCGGGTTGAAAATGTGCTCAGATATTCTGCTCATATAGTAGAACATTTACCCAGAGTTTTAGATTTTTCTATACATTAGATCCCGAGATACAGCAATATTAGATCCCGAGGTACAGCAATTTGAAGAAATCGTGAAAATGTACTCCCTTCAAAATTTTGCTAAATTTGAAGGTTCTCAAATCTTAGCGAAACTTTCCTCATACGTTCTATTCGTATAATAATGAAGGTTCGTAAGGTTTCAGACATTTCTATGCACAAGAATCGCAAAAAAACAATATTGAACATAAAATCCTAGGATCTGGCAAAACCGCGAAATGTGTCGATTTTCATGAATTTTTTTCTAACATAAGTAACTGATCAATCGTTTTGAAGATACACGCGTTTATTCTACTCTTTACACCCTGTATAACACACGTACATACTTGACATAATCGGAGAATTCGAATTATGTTAAATGAAGTTACGAAATAAACATCAAAATAATAGATTTCTGTTTCCAACCTAATATATACAGAAATTAGTTATCACGATCACAGGAAGGGTTGGCTGTTGCTAAAATATTTTCTCATCGATCGCGTCACCTTGGAAACCTATATTTTCTCGAAACATGAAATACATATCATACGTGCCTTTTGACCAGATTCCGTGTTTTATTAAATTTTCTCAGAGTACGCTTTCGAAATTGCGCGTTTATGGCCAAAAACGTTGAAACGAGAAGCTTTCGAAAATTCACCGTTTTCATATTTTTACAGCGTTCACTAGCCTTATATCTGGACTTTCTAGCAAAGCTTTTGTTAACCATTTATGCTCTTGACGGTTTCATTTTAAACCTAGCACCTTAATTCGCGTTAAATTCAGGAACATGATAGAAAAGTACCGGCGCGTAAAAAAAACGAATAATTAAAAATTTTCGTTTTACATTAATTAATCCTCGTAATCAGAATGAGTATTTATCAGAAGTGCATTTGATTTCAGGCACGGAATGATATCTAACGAGAAACAAGATACGAAGTCTAAAATAGTGGTAGCATTTGTTAGTACTTTCAGTAAATACCCGAAAGTAAACGTCGCTCATCGTCGGTAAACTTTGCCAGAGACTATCAAGCCTTCTTCAATGAACTCTAATCCCTTCTGCTGGTTCAATTTCCTTCAAGGTTCGTCGAGTTTCAATTTACCCTCGCCTATTGGCCCAGGGTACCAGCCGACCGGGCGCGAATTAATTAGCTGCCCGTAATTAATCACCTGCATACCTCTTTCGACTCTTGCGGCGACGTACATCTGTTGCATCCTGCTGTTTCATCGTACCGTGGAAACTGTACGTTTAAGTAAGGACCGGCACTAATTTATTTATGCGATTCGGCACTTAAATTAGACACGACAGTTTACTAAAACTCGCTTGTTGAACCTGCGTGAAACTTACTCTTGCGATGTTTTACAATTCACGTCATGATCAAATAATAGGATCCCGGAGTTTCATTATATTTTAGTTTGCGACTTGTTAACCGGAGATAGATTTCCATTTGTGATATTAAAAGAGGAGGACTTTGCATATTCGCGTGGAGACCGCGAAATCAATTAGCTTTTCTAATTAGACTTTTCTCTTCCTCGTGGACTTTTACAGGAAGATTTATCTGCGGAAATTGTGGAAAGTAAATAAGGCTTTCAGTAATTTTCTTGCTTATTGAAATTTTCATCTGTAATCCAATCCCGACAATCCCCGTGGACTCTCATTGTTATTGAGAAAACTATTCAAATGCAAACGACCGTCAATTTCTTTAGACGATCAATAATTTGATTAACGAAAGAATAAAGAAACGTCCTTACGAGAAAATATCTCTTACTGATATTTTAATAATTACTTGTACCATCGAAACGGAAGCCCGGAGAGACCTTCTCCGGGCAGTCTGTATATCGATCATTCCCCACTACTTTTGGATGACCATTTTATGGGTCATCTCGATAAAGGATCTCTCAAGCTATCGGACGTGTCCCATCCGAGTGACGGAGTTTCGTCTCTCTGAAGCGCGAAACGTGAATGAAAGCCAGGATATTCTTTTAACCGGAGAACATCCAAAACTTTCACGTGTCGATTTGAAACGTTGAATGGTTTGACAACGAGAACGTGTTCGATAAATTATCCTCGAGAAGAAACGTTTTATTCTTTCTTTCTCAAAGCACAAAGTAGACACACTATTAAGTTCTTTTATTGCTTGCTCTGCATTTTGTTTTATTGGATTTTGAGGAAAGGGTAGGCAAGAATTCTAAGCAACGCATTTGTCCAATTTCGTGCATCGAATACCTAACGAGGAAACGAAATTTAAAGGAACCTAATAGCCGACTAGTATCTTGTTTCCTGTTGGAGTCGAGCCGGCAGGCGTGACATCAGCCCTTTGAGATCGAACAAGAAAGGTCAGCGTAACGTGGAAATTGTGTGCTAATAGAAATTGAATTCTCTTTCGAGGGCATCGCGTTTTCCCTCATATTCACGACGAACGCCTTTCTAAAATGTTCAGTTTGTCGTTTAACTAGGTACAACAATTCTTCAATAAGTACGCGTCTTCTTGATTTTTGATCTTCTCAGATTTCCTTCTGTATTTAGAGATGATAGATAGCAAGGGCAACCTGTGACCCTGCTCGTAAATCTCCGCGGAACGATTCGCGAGCAACGCGTTTCCGACACGCGATTCATCGCGGTTTAGCCGCGGTTATATTTCTCCCGGAATTGCGACGCGATTTTTATTCCCTCCGCATTCCGCTAAACGCTACACGGAACAGTCACCGATCTAACCGTTTTATTACCTTACAAGTTTGCCGAGAGTCTATTTCTCAAGAAATATGGAAATTCGAAAAACGTAGCTTGTCATTTGAAAACGTGAATATCCAAATAATTTATTCGACGCACATCGTACTGTCACCGAGATTTTTATGAAATACTCCCCTTTGTACGGAGAAAGAGATCTCATATTTCAAATTTTCTTTAATAAACCGTTTCCAGGTCACAGGCTACGTGAAATTCTGCATAGAATCAAAATAACGGAACGTCTAATCCCGCTAAAACCCTGTGCGAGATGCGAACAAATAGCAGAACGTATCGGTACCGCTATTAGCCTAATCGCGGCCGTGTCTTACCACGATTTTTCGAGCCTATACGGAGGTACGTGATTCGAGTGGGCGCGGCCGTGATCGTAAATCCTCAGAGGAGCCGCGGAACTCTTCCGGCTCGACGATGACGTTACGACGATGATGCGAGGACTAGAAAAGGATCGCGTGCTCACCTATCAGTTAGCGTGTTGGTGGCCTGCAGATGCGGCGACGATTGCAGTCTCTGGTTATCAGCCGCACGGGTATCCGCAGCTCCTTCGCCCGCTCTTTTGTTTTCCGTCTGTAACAGAGAGCAGGGTCGCTGCGTCAGAAATAATCCATTTTTTTTTTTTAGATAGAATCTGTGCGAAACAATACGATGTCCTCCTTAGATAATATTTTTGTATTAAACATTTTTTACTGAATTGTATTACTGTATCAAATAACATCGTGAAGTGATATAGAACAATGTGGACTTGGAGTTTTCATTACGAGAGAAATTCCGTACCGTAATAGGATAGAGAGAAACCCTGTGCTCGACTGAATCCGATGTGGGAGGCTCGGTGATTTCC
>SHCU01000003.1:878038-891004 GCA_004307685.1 Ceratina australensis
CAGTTAGCGTGTTGGTGGCCTGCAGATGCGGCGACGATTGCAGTCTCTGGTTATCAGCCGCACGGGTATCCGCAGCTCCTTCGCCCGCTCTTTTGTTTTCCGTCTGTAACAGAGAGCAGGGTCGCTGCGTCAGAAATAATCCATTTTTTTTTTTTAGATAGAATCTGTGCGAAACAATACGATGTCCTCCTTAGATAATATTTTTGTATTAAACATTTTTTACTGAATTGTATTACTGTATCAAATAACATCGTGAAGTGATATAGAACAATGTGGACTTGGAGTTTTCATTACGAGAGAAATTCCGTACCGTAATAGGATAGAGAGAAACCCTGTGCTCGACTGAATCCGATGTGGGAGGCTCGGTGATTTCCGGTTCCACGTGTCTCTCAGTCTCGGCCATCTCCTTATCTTCCTGGCCGCAAAGGCCCAGCAAACAGTGTAGAAGCACGCACAAAACTGAATCGCTTCTTGTGGGAAAAACGTCAACCGAGCACTTGGGCACCCGCGTTCACCGATACCCGTTTGTTTTCTCGCATTGCGGACCGATCGTTCCGCGATTATTCAACAGACTCTCCCGGGCAGGGAGGCAAATACCTTGGTAGTCCGAAGTCGAGGATAAACTAAGACAACGGCGTGTGTCCCGGAACGAATCGATTGTTTGAACTACCCGATTGATTCCGAGGTAATCTGAGAAGGGCAAATATGCTTTCATTAAAGGGGAGAGACTCGAGGTAAAAAAGCGAGAGAGAGAGAGAGAGAGAGAGAGAGAGAGGGGAAATTACGCCTGAGAAACTTTCTTTAATCGCTGGAAATAAGAAGTCATAACTTGAGCGTAAACTAATATGCCTCTACACTCGATAAAGAGTCCCCGGTGACTTCGGTGGCGGAAAATCTGACATCGTTTAACCCGCGGGAGAACTCTTTAGAAAACTTGCAAGCTGGAATCGAACTTTCCCTGTGAGGACAATTTTTCGACCCTAACGTTCTTCGTAAATGCATCCCGTGGCATCGCTTTTGAAATTCATGAACGCGATAAATTACATGTCATCAATTTGTACCGGGAAAGTTGGCAAAAATTTCGTACCAATCCCGCCGCTTAATTTCTTTCTGAAGTTTCCTCCTGCCTTTGTACGAACGTTAGGTAGGGTTCGACCCCACGATGGCTGTTCTATATCACGTATCTCGCCCTTCCGGCAGTTCTTCGTCATCGTTTCGGAACGAAATTAATGCTCGTCGCGCCCCATTGTGTCGCTCGAAATATTGTTCTGCTCGATGAATAATTGTTTGATATTTGTAGTTAATTTAATAAAGCCTCTCTTCACGATAATATGACGAATTCGGGGCTTTTGGAAAACGAAACGATTAGATTCCGATGGATTACCAGATTTCCCTGACTCAAAGGGCTTTCAAAAAAGGCGGTCGAGAGCTCTTCAGAGATATACTCCAGTTTACGTCATCGTTATCCTTTATTCTGAAGGATCAAAGGCGAGCGTGGAGCATCGGGAGACGACGGTTCGTTCGTTGGTTACTTCCTTGCATAGATAGGCGAATGGTTAAATGGGCATTCGAAAGATAATTAAAGACGGTACAGTTCTCGTTTAATGGATCTCAGCTGGCAAATTTGTGGCTAGCTTCACGGGAGAGTAGACGTTATTCAACGTTTCAGAAACTAGGGAGTAACAATTTTATTCATTGATTTATTCATTGGCGAGTTCACATAATTACAAGTTCCCTCTTTCGGATCATTAATTTGAAAAATTATACGCGTACAGAAGTTTGCTTGCGTTTATTAATTAAACCGATAAGTTTTTAATTAAGTATATCGTTTCACGTGTATCATAAGTTCGCGCAATTTCCGAGATTAGACAGCACCAAAAACTGTTTACTTCGGCTATCAATTGTTCGACTAACAAACTTTCAAACTTCTCCTTGACGTCATACGTTTTAAGATCTTCTACGGGCTCGTATTAATAATTTATAAAGCCGGAAGTTTAATACGTGTTTGGACGTGAACGATGTTTAAGTATTCTTCGTACTTCCTGAAGCGTATTGGTGCGAAGAAAACGTGGAAAAAAAAGGTTGGTTAACGCGTCGGTCTATCGCCTTGAAGTCAGTGGCTCGTTCGTTGCTCTCGATTTGCATGGAGCATCTCCGTAGAGTCCAGAGAGAACATTTTAAATCCTACATTATCTGGAATCCGCGGCGAATCATGCCGAGTAATCCATTACGAATTTCTTCGCGCTTCGACAAATCTCAGCAGAAGCGTGAAATTGAATGTGGCTTCGTTCGAGTATTCCGATGCCCTAAAAATTTCTTTTTTCGCGTCTAGACACTCGATTATCCCTCTGCCACTTCTTCGCTACCGTTATTCTCTGTCAATACTAAAATACATTAAGTTGTATGAGTGTTTAACAAGATAACTCAAAATGTACTTGATAATAAAATTTGAAATGGATATTAATTTTTGTTCGAAATTACACTATTGACCATTTTTTTTCCTCGGAAGGAAACTTTTATTGGAGCTTTTTTCTATTGCATTCAGAATCGAGTTTCAACTTCTTTAGTTTCGCTCAGGTCGCAAATGTAAATTTTCAGCTGACGAAGAATAATACAAGTGATTCAACGTCTTCCATAGATGTGTTTCTCAAGCATCTCAATCATTTACAAATTTATTTTTACTACAATTTTTACTTTGAATTGTCACTGAGGATTTTCTTTTTTTTTTTTAAGTACGAGAAATTGGAAATATATTGTTGGAAGGAAAAAATTGATAAATGTTTTCGTTCCATCAAAAGAATAGTAAAAAATATCTGAACCAGTGCATAATACCTCAACTGGTAAAAATTTGAAAGTACAAAAACGTGCGACGAAAAACAAATCGCCGGGTGAGAGCTGCTGCGACCGTTCGAATCTTCCGTGGCAATATGGGCGCCCGCGGAAATCGACGATCGCGGTTTCAACCGATTTAATCGCCGGCTGTCATCTGTTCGCCAACCTCTGTTTTCCTGCCGCGTCTCGTTTCAATATCTAACTGAATTAACCAGCGGAAAAAAAAACAGTTTAAAAACTACAAAGGTCAGAGAATAGAATGATAAAAGATTTATCATAGAGAGAAAATTCGCGTGTATTTTTTTCAAATAAAATTCGAATCTCAAAATCTTAAATATTCTGAAGTATTCTGTTAAAGTACAAAAGGTAACTGCATTAACCGCTCGGAAAGTTGGCAAAGAAAATTGGTCGAATCGCGAAGAATGGAAGATTCAGTGCACAAAAGTAAGCGCTTTTTTTTATGAAAATAAAATTCAACGCAGAAAGAGTATAAGTGAATCGCAAATACTTAGATATTCTGCGCTGAACATTGTTGGAGCATCAATAAGATAAATAAGATTACATTGTGAAGCTCGGAAGGACCGAGTCAATAGATCGTGAGCCCGTTGAGGTTTAACCTACTTTTTTGCAAAATCCAGGAATCCTCTTAAAAAACTACTAAACGTTCTGGAATCGCTTTTTACCGCGTACAAAGCCTCGGGAATTCTTGTTAATTAACCAACGCGCGAGATAAAATGACAGAAACACGGGAGGAGTCTCGGACGGGATCCATCAATCAGACCGGAAGAATTATCTCGAGGACAAGGAACTATATATCCATTTTGCACTATCTATTCTCGCCGTTACCGCGTGTCAGAGATTTAATCCGTGTCATTACAGCAAAAACACATTAATTCTTTCGATTGTTATAAATTATTTGAAGAAAGAGAATCACGCGGAGAAAAGAGACACGCGTGGTCGTTTGCGAAAATGATATTATCTTTTCCAACGAAATTAGCATCGGCTTTTTAAAGATATCCTTCGAGGGAAATCTGATAAATCCTTTTAACTCCGACGAAGAATAACAGACAAGATCCATTTATCAATTAGCCCGCAATAAGAATACCCTTCGCTATCACGGTTTTACTTTTACTTTTAATGGATTCACGTACTATTTTTACTGGCATCGACACTCGCGATTAAAAACGTCCTTTCCCCTTGTCAATGGCTCGTACGAGTTTGTGGATATGATAAGGACATGTAACGAGTAGCCAGATGATGATTACGTAAACGATGCATTCGGATCGGTTATGCCTGTTATTACATCGGCCTTTGCGTAAGAACGCGTAATACCACGTGTGGCGGCAGTAATCGGATACAAAGCCTACGTTGATTAACCGATTGTCAGGTAAACACGGACCGGTAGCCGATGCCCGTTAATTATCCGTTGATGTCTCTCAGAAACTGGCTCAAGTCGAGTAATTAACCTACAATTACAGGGCCGATGGCGTGTAACAGATTTTTCGACGATCCCCATGATCGTGTTATATAAGCTTCTAATGTCTGCGATTCGTGTTGTAAAACAATCGATTATCTGCTCGTTAAATTGTGTGCACTCTCTCTTTCCCTCTCAGCTCGTCCTCGCTTTCGTTCGTTTGTTACTTGTGATTCGAGGAAAGTTGAAAGAAAATACTGCCTCCGTTTAACGACCCGCCAATCGTAGAATTCTTTTATCGCAACGAACGCTGTAAGTACATCGGATGATGGGCCAGATATAAAAATACAGGTTTTAAGTCGACTTCCATTAGAATCGAAAAAAAAGAACGAAAGAGTGTGGTTATAACAATGTAACAAGATGTCTCCGTTTTCAGTTAATCGATCATTTAATAATTAATTTCAGCCTATGTATCTCGGAGGATAAAATATATTTTTAAAGAATCGGTATCAGTTTTAACGCGAGTACATGTTACTCAGGTTAAACATAGATGTTTCCTATCCACGTGTAGCGTTAATTCGCTTGGAACCTCATTTAGTTCAATATTAGCATTTGATAGACAGAGCAGGTTTTCGACTTTGATCACTTAGAACACTAATTGCTTATCTTGGCACGATGCTCGCTTACCCACGTCAAATTGTACGCAAGGTTTCAACGTTGTAATCGCGTCTATTAACACGGAAGTATGGTAATAATCGAATTTCACGACAAAACTCTATTGAAAGTCGCGAAATATCGAAAGTTGGTTATTGAATTAATTCCCGGCACGGAAAATTTTCTCGAGAATTTTCCCGTTCAATGAGATTACGGTTTTAGTTTTTTTCTCGTCGCAATAGACCGAAACGATACGTAACTCGATTCAAGTCGGCTAGTCATTATACGAGTTTACGATAACGTTCACGCAGTTGTTTATCGCAAATATTCGATCTACTCTGTGAGAAATTAACAACCGGGATCGGAACGTAGCGACAGACGTCTGAAATTTCATGGCAATTCACAATTCGGACGGCCAGCGGCCTGCTGCTTCATTTTCAGCCGCGATCCACCGGGCGAACTCCTCAGATCTCGACGACTTCCGGATGTTTGGGGTAAACAAGCGAATTCCAAGAGAAGGAAACCCGAGCCGAGCTTAGTTAATCGCGAATTAATTCTCAGTCACGTGCTACGGAAACAATGCTTGTTTCTGTTTACGCCCGACTTGATAAATTATTCCGAATGAAATTCGCGGATCCGTGCGTCTGCTCGAATCCTGATTCCCGTGAGCCCGGTGACGCTCGGTTTTAAATTTCGCCTATTGCTCGCGCGAGAACAACCGGGCTGTTGTTACGATACTAGAGCTATGAGCGAGCGGCGTCGAGCCGGGGTTATCGCTACAGCAGCTGCTGCCCCCACTTTGCATACGCGTTTTTCCCGCACGGTTTACACGCGAATTTTATTGGCAATGAAATCGAGCAGAAACCGTGCACCGATCTTTGACTCGCAGTTTATCGAACGTCGGCTCCCCGTGAAAATCGTCGCAGTTTTATTACGCGCGCCCGTCGATTTATGAATACGTTTATGAGAGTTACAAATTCTATACCAATTTAGCCCCTGCGTTCTACCGTGTCTGTTCGTCGCGCGTCGTCACGCCAATTTGATACGTCGCATCCGCGGCGTGATAATTCGTTAGCAAGGCAGATAAGCTATAAGCGCTTCGTAGGAGACGAGATTGTCTCGGATAATGCACTGAATAATGGAAACCTAGCGGGAATAACGCGCGAAATTACCTGTCCCAGCGTCCACGGAGTTTCTCCGTACAGTTTCCTCAAAAACGTATCTAATCACTCCGTTCCATTCAACGTAACGTCGAACACTACTATCTCCTCTGTCAACGTCCAGTAGTACTCTCTATTTATACGATCAGAATCCCAGTTACCACCGATCGCATCCGACTGCCAAGTTTATTTAACTGTGCACTATAATCGAATCACCTATCGAAACACTTCCTAATGAACCAGTCACAGTTTTCAAACAAGATTCGTCTCGATACGGCAGATCTCTTAATTAAAAATCTACAGTGATTTTTATTATACACATTAGGCGTACTGTAAGAAACATCGACGGGATTTCGACAAATGGGCAACACTCGTCGAACAGTCGTGCGGTATCTCTAAGTTTACAGAGAACTTGTTTCTGCTTTGATTCAATTTTTCACGCGTTTCAATTGTTGCGCGTTTGCCTCTTTTCAGTCAGGGCCGACAAGTGGTTCGACTCGACGCACGGTCCGGCTCGGTCCGACGTTCACCACGGCTCGCCGACTACTGAGCCAGCCGACGCAAGCGTCGAGGCGCCTTCACGCTCTCGCCGAATGTATTTTTTCCGAAGCTACCTGTTTGCGCGATAACTGTGCAGTTAAAATATTGTTTTCGACGTAACGCTCGGAGAATTATATTTTACGAACGAAATAAAATCCGATTAATAAATCGGTTATTATTTCGCAGAGGAATCCTGTTTTTTATCGATAAGAATTGAAGAATGAAAAAATAAGGAAATGGAGAATCTGAATAGTATTGAGTTGAATCATTCTTTTTACTAAACGTATTTATATTTACTGTTAGTTTGAAATTTTTGCTGATATTTAGTAAATTTTCTTGCCATGAAGAAAAGTTAATATTGTTTTAATAAACTGTTTTAGATTCAAACGAAATTAGAGAGACGTTGAAGCGTTAATCTTCGATGGGACTTAACTATAATCGTTCTCGATTCCGCTAGTAACCGGTTTTCGAGGATGAATGCGGCGATTCGGTACGGCGAAAAGCTCGATCAACCTGTGTGACATGCATAATTCATTAACCAGCGCGGACCAGCGTTAAGGTTAGGGCGCGCGAACGAGAGCATCGCGATCAAAGGTCATCGTATAATGAACGTGTACGCTAATACTGTGCTGCGAAACATGCATTAGCCTGTCTTAACAACGGAAATGCGACCTAAAGCCGACTGGAAAAATATGCTCCCCATTAAATAAATTTCTGCGTCAACAATCCTCCACGCGCTTTTCATATTACAAAATCTCTTTCATCGGCGCAGAGAAGTTGATTTCTTTTTACGCATACGTTTGGATTTACAAATGTTTTTTAGGAAATAGTTACATGTCTCTCAGTTCGTTGCGTACGACACGTGACTTTCATCAAAAACGTTGGACCGCATTTTTAGCAGGCGAATATCAAAAGCAGTTCTGACTGTTTGTATTTATTTACTTCAAGTACATTGTACGATCTTCGTGCATTATGATTATCTCAGTCTTGCACGGATATTGGACTCCATTGTCTCGAGCTGATTTGATTGACGTACTCCTTTACCACCAGATATAACTCCAACTCCTTGGATCGGTAAGGTCCCGTTGCTCTCTCGCATCAAACTTGCTCGCCCGCCAACTCAACCACGGAAACGCATTAATTTATTAACGTCGGATTTACACCCCCGGAAGGAATCTATGCTTTGAACAAAAGGGAACAATTTGCTAACGCAAAGTGACACTGTTTATTCGTGTCCTCTGCATTCGATAATTTCAAGGAACATTCAAATTACAAAAAAGAAATAGTACATTATAAATAATTTAATTATGGATTAGTGAAGGAAGTAATTGAATGCAAACGAGCGATAGTAGATACCGCGAAGGTTGCTTGTAGTCGGAAGTGAGCGAAAGTTTGCGTTTGCATCTTCCGGTCGAGGATGTCCGAATAACGTGGAGTTTCGATTTTCATTTCGCGACGGTGCGCACCAAGAAGTTGCGAGCGAATTTCTTGGGTAACTTCGAGAGATTCATTTGTCTCGCACGGGTATTTCATTATCGATTGGTCCCGCAGGATCGTAAACCTCGAAACTCGATGCATCGACGTCTGTCGTTGAAATGGTTCCGCGGTTCCAGCGTCAAACTTTACGCAGTTACTATCTGTACCTGTACGGGCGGTATCGAATCGAGAACTGATTTCCAGCGAGGTCACCGAGATACGCGTATCATGAGCGAGATGTACCCCGGGAAGAACTTGCTATTCCAATAATTTTGCCCGACGTTGAATAACCTCGAATAGAATAATGGCGTGTTGAGGTATTATCGATATTTGTTGCACGTGAAACGGCATTAACCGTGAAGATCTATAATCTGCATGAATAATAAGATGGATGGAAGCGAAGATTTTGCATTCGACGTATGTACCTATCGGTGTCAAGGCTGTGAAAGCGGGTTAAGGAAAATTCGGATTAAAACACTTAATAAGCTTACGGGGAACTCGCGTCTCGGAATTATTATTAAATTCATTCGATAAGATTGTACCCATGCATCGATTAAAATAGCATTCGCGTGTGTTTCCTCCAACTATTAAATCACATGCCAGGGACGAATTCCTCTAACGTCTCGCATTTTCGCGATCCCCTTCTGGGTACACCAACGCTCCTCAGGTAGGTATTATATATTCCCACTTTAATACTAGAACAGCCAAGGAAATGTTCCGAACAACTCGTCCACTTTACCCACGACCCTTGACATTTTCTGCATTTCAACATATTTTCATCGCTTGTTTGGTTCCCATATCCCAGATAATTCCCCGCGTCTTGTCAAGGATGCACGTGGTCCATTTAGATTCGTTTGTTTTGTTGACCTGAAGTTAGTCGAATAAAAAATTATGAAGGCCAAATCCATGGGGGAAGGTAACCTAATGGTACGGTATTTTTTCATCGCCCGAAGCTTTCAGAGGAAGGGGTTCGATCGGCCGGGCATTCGATTACCGTCGTGAAATATTGCCAGTGAAAATTTGCGAATCATCTCGTCGACGAAAATAGCCGTGTCGTCGTCGTCGTCGAGGAAAAGCCGCGGTTACCGGCGGGAAACTCTGTGCCACCCTCAGGCTTTTACAATTCGTCTCGTTGCAAATACGATCCTTATAACCATACCGCGGAAACTCACGTTGGAAACGCGCGATATCGCGAGCCATGACGCACGTTTTCACTTAGCTATATGGACGCGCGCACCGTAGCTATTTACGTACCCCGTAGGAAAGATCTTGCGCCGGTAGAGGAAAATCTCGACGGACATAGCGTCACGACAAAAGACGTTGAACCGTCGTATCGTTTTATCCTCAGGGATACGACCACGCTGCTCCTTATCTTTTTGTTTCCCCGTAAAGCCGTAACAATGCTGCTGCCGGTAAAAAAATTGTTGCAGCGTCTACTACAGAAGAAATAGAATTTACGATTGATTTTGATTATTCACAAGTGAAATTTTTCTCATGAATGAGGTACGCGATGAGAATTCATTCGACGAGACAGGGTCTTAGCGGAAAATTTCCAAGACCCATCAACTATATCTATGGAAAAGATATAAATGTGAAGACTGCTCCGCGAACTTTCAAACTTTCTCGCTTCTTCACTTACTCCTCCCTTTTTCTTCCGTTACTTTTCTGATTCCGAACGTCTCCTTGTCTCATTCTTTAATTTCTCCGAGTTCAAAGAGGGAACAGTCCCTTTTCCCGCCTACCGACAGTGCTTTATTAGAAACGATGATGCGCACCTCCCGGCCAGCTTACCCACGTTCCGGCTGTTTGATTTATCCGCTAAACTTTCTCGTTCGTTCGCGTTCACCAACCTTAGAGGCCCGGGCGTAGGATGCGCGTCAACGAGAACGGGATTAAGAAGTTTCTATAAGACGATTCGGCTGGAAAAAAATCAGTTTCGAGCCCTCCAGTGAGAATTAGCGGCTCGTGACTTCGTAGAATCACGAGAAAGTAAGTGGGTGTGAGATATAAAATGAATTTCTGGTTTTCGTACTTCGCTTCCGCGTAATTAAGGTTTATAAATATATTTCTATTCGTTTCCCCAAGCTTTCAGATCAATCGTTTATTACAACCCTTGATCTGCACTTAACTAGCAAAGTTAACTCCAAAGCGCGTTTCGAAGTTCCCGAATAACATATCGTATTTCGTATTCATAGTTTAATTAGTTTTACAACGAAAAGGTGCGCTAAAAGTTCAGTAACTCGATCACCCCTAGATTCAACTCCGCGAATCGAGTTTTCATGTTTTCTAGCAATCAAAATGTATTTACGCGCATACACAAACTTTGCCTATTAATGAATCGATTACAGGATACAGAATTCGTAATAAAAATGCAACGCGGGAAAAGGGTGTCTTCGTCAAGTTTAATCGAACTTACTGCTTATTGTTTCAAGCTTTCTAAATGTTTTCGTTCGTTAACGTAATTTCGAGTTGATGTTAGAATAACTAAACGGATCTGGGTAGAAGAAGCTTTGAGTACCTTAACTTTCCAAATTGAAAGGCGGATGCGTTCATCCTACGGGGACAGCATTCCTTTCCAACGACATCCCTCTTCATCCTAGGTAATGAACTTGAGTACAATAATTATGCCGCTCTAATTAACTTCCCTGGACCTTTTTCAAGCCCACGGCCAGCCGATAATTGGACCCGCAGCTCGGTCGAGTCGCAGCGTGCCGCAATCGCGTTTGCTTGTCTCTCGATAGGAATGTTTCCCAGCGAAACGACTACGTGGATGTGTACACGAAGCTTTTCTCTGGAGTGCGA
Source organism: Ceratina australensis (assembly GCA_004307685.1). Classification (NCBI taxonomy): domain Eukaryota; kingdom Metazoa; phylum Arthropoda; class Insecta; order Hymenoptera; family Apidae; genus Ceratina; species Ceratina australensis. The sequence continues at coordinate 888,917 of SHCU01000003.1, forward strand.
AATTCTTGCCTATCGATTCCCTCTAACCGCGCTCGTAAACAGCAAAGTGCGATGGAAAGAGAAAAAGAAATGTTTCCCATGTCGCGTTTGCAGTTTGAGCGAAATCAACCGATGCAACGACGTGCTCGTCGAATTGAGTTTCGTTCGATTTCCTGCTTCGTAACTTCAAGTGTCCTTCGAGGGAAAGTCTGGTTCATGGAAATTTCGCGATAGATTCAACGACCCCACGTACATCCCTATTTTACGGTAAATAATGGAGCGAAAAATGGTGAACGAACAATGCGTTTAGACTGTAAATCCCTACCGTGAATCTCTAAAGAAATATCGACGCCCGCCTAAATCAGCGGACTATCGAATTTACCGATTATCCACTCTATCGGATGAGCTTCCGTTGCGAAAACCTCGGCTTCGGTAATTTCTCGAGGGTCTGAGATTTCGAATTCGTATTAATCAAAATCTCTTATTATTTCTATTGAAATTATTAAGAATCATATGGCTTACGTAAGTTTAATTCGGAATAAGAATAAGGTACAAAATTGGAGTTAAGCTCCTGGTCAAAAGAATAATACTTGTCACACGGGCAGACCGAATCGAAGTGAAGACGAACGTGTAGATCGACAGGCAGGACGTACAAAGGAAATGCATACGCTCACACACACATACTCGTGACCGTCGTCGTGTCTTGAGCCGCCTGGATTAAACTAGATTATGATACGGAATTATTGAATATTCTCAATCATTTCTTTAAGAAGACTTGCTGATTGTTGCTCTCACAGAATATACTTCTTCCATGTTTAACTTTTCCAAAGAACTACGTGTCCACAAATAAAACCGTGCTTTTTTCATAGTTCATTTTCATCTAAATTCCTATCTGACGTTTGAACACGCCTGTAATAAAGAGCGAGCGGACCAGGAAAATCGAAGATTGGTTACCATGCAGGTTCCCTTTTATTCGCAATTTCAAATAAACCTCGACTGAACCGACAAAGGATGCAAGCCAGAATTTTCCTACCGGAAACGGGCTTCAGCGAAGTCGGGGCTCTTTCGAGTCGCTCTCGATCCCCCTGTACGTTTACCCTGTTTTGCACTTAGCGATTTACCCGGCCGTGCTTTTAGTGCCCACTGGGAGGAACGAGATGTTCCTTCCTCATCGATTTCTGGTAATTTCCAACCTCTGCGCTTCGCTTCCGGTTTCGACCCGATATTGCGGCCGCGCGCGATGATCGCGCAGCCCTCCCGTCGGTTTACACGCAACCGAACTCTCGCGCTCTAACGCGAAACGGTTGCAGCCGTTTTTTCTTTTTAATCAACATGTAAAAGATCACGGTCTATCGGTCCGTCGACCATTTTTGATCAACAAGAATCGCGAATGAGGTTGCAGGATGGTCGTCTCATTTATTTTCAATGATAGATTCATAAATCGAATGTTTTCCTCGAATTGAATTGTATTTATAAAGTATTGGCGGAATGATTAAAAGAAAATTACTATCATGTCCTCCAAATAATTACGTTTTAATGAGAAATGAATATTTAATAATGATTAATCGATTCAAGAGTATTTGAACGTTCCAAAAATTCTTTTTCATAAAAGAGGTGTTCAAAGCACTATAGCGTGTTATTAATGCTCTATTGGTTCGGTGCTGCACCGGATCGGTTTAGAATAGAATAGAATAGAACAGAACAGAATAAAATAGAATCTTTATGCAGACCTGCGAGCGAAAACGTCCTCTCGATTAATAAACCGTATTTCTGCCGGACGAGGAGCGTTCAATAGCACTCCTATTTTAGTACTTTCATTTTCCATTTTCGTTTCGTCATTATCCGTCACTCGTAATCGAATCCGCCTAATAGATAATAGCTTTATAACGTTTCATTTGATTCCATTTTCCAGTGTCGATACGGCACGCAGGAAATATCCGATAAAAATCGAAGCGAAATCTCTATTGTAATATCATGCGCGAGGCTCATTGTCGCCGGTTAAACCTCTCCTCCGCGCGTTTCTTTGTCGAAATGATATGAGAGTGCTCGCAAATAGATTTCCATCTGAAAGATGCACAGGGGTCATTTCTAAATTTCTGTAGGCACCGG
>SHCU01000003.1:892999-913282 GCA_004307685.1 Ceratina australensis
TCTAATTTCTTCCCTCGCCCCGGATACAAATCGAATAGATAACTCCAAACGACGTATTTCCAAGAAGGTATACACGTTTTAAAAGAATGATATTTTATTTAAGTTTGTTGCATTTGTTTCTCCCAGTTTATATTCAGATTCGCGAAATCGATACCCGATGGTAGTTAATGGTCACTATAAATGACGCGGAAACCTGGTATTCGGTTGCCAAGTTACATGCATATTTTACAATAAATTATGTTATATCAACTGCTATCTTTCACGTTCGAGGATAATTTTAATTGAGGAATACCATCTAGAATTTAATGATCTCAGATACGCATACTCCGGTCTGCCAATTAACTTTACACCGCATAGACACAATTGCATGGGAACCTCGGATATTCTACGTTAACGAGGCGGCGTTTGCATCCTACGAGTATAAAGCTCGCAACGCGACCGGGCTATACTGAAACGATCGTGACCTTTGCTCGCAAACGGGTCTCCGCATGACAAAGCGGAGTCTTAACCTTACGCTTAGCCAGATCCTCGGCTAGCAAACGCATTTAACTGTTAGTGCAATTACGATAGAAACATTAAATTTATGACATAATAATTTATAATGACAAATCAATTATTAAACACGCTTTATTCATCGATTTCTCATGAACAAAATTACTCTATGCTTTGGTATTTTGCACAGAGGTGAAATATCCCTAATTTGCCAGAACCACATTGCAACGCTGTTCTATTAAATCCGGTTGGAATACGGCCAAGGAACTGAAACAACAATTTACTACGATGCATGCGAAGTCAATCTTTGCTGCAAGTCGCGCGAAATAACGCACACAATTCCACGTGCGTGATTTAATACGAAATTCAAACGGTATTTGAACGACGTTTTTTATTATCCGCGTACCTGTACGCGGAGATGAGAATTAGAGAGACAAGTATAACGCGAAATCTAGAATGAGTTCATGGTGCAGGCGTGCGATTCACTCGGTTATCGTGACAGCTTTGTTCGTTCATGCGCTACGCAATTTGTTCGATTAATTCGTTGCGACCGAAAACGCGAACGCGCGCTTCTCCGCGATGGCAATGAAAACGTAATGGGAAACGTTTTTATGAAAGTGGCCTTTCACGGAGACTTGACATTTAAAAAGGAACACGACGATCATCCGGTTATTTAATTCCGCTGTATTTCGATGAATTACAACCGTATCAATTTCCCGTTTCGTTTTCTTTTGTTAACCGGCGAATGGGAATGAATCTTCATACAGGGACGTTGCGCAAAATACGATTTTTATCCTCTAAACGGTTTCACGGTTAATCGACACGGATTCAATTTTTTCCTCATCGAATGGGTTAACAGTTATTCTCTTTATTACGAGAGGATCTCTTCGCGTGTAATTTGAACAATTTTGATTCGCGAACGGCACGCAACTGGCTACAGTTCGAGGGCTGTAAAGATTTAATCGACATATTCCCGGAGCGAAACGACCGGATCCAATCTTTCTTCGTTTTGTTCTCCTGCCAGTCTTCGGTTTAACGCCGGTAGTAAAAATCCTGCACGTCCGCGAGATTACCTCCGCGCGGTAAATAACGTCGGCCGCGACAAATCATTCTGCGTCGTTATTATATCCGGACAGCCGAGTAATTTGTAAAAAAATTTTTGCACAGACCACGGCCCCGAGAAATTAACTTGTCGAGGTAATCGGATGAAAGCTTTTCGAGTTTAACTTTGAAATAAGGAGACCCGGCGCCGCACTGGATTATATCTTGCTTTTAACGATGCACTCCCAGTAGCTAATTTTTAGATAATGCGGCCGTAGGAGCTTCACGGGCATAATGCCGCGTTTATGGCCTGTTTAACGCTCTTCAAATTATAAGAAACGATCACATCTTTCATGCGGGTTTAATATCTCGAATTTCTTTCTGTTCCAGGCGATATCTTCGACGAGGTTAACGACAAATTGAAATCGATCTCTGGTTTGGCAACGAATTGCCTAGGCGGTGGGAGGATCGAGCACGATCCTGATGCAAAAACCATCAAAGTCTATGGGTACTCCCAGGTGAGTTCACGTTCTAACGAAATTCTCCTTTGATATAATCGACCGGTTTATCCCCATCGGGTCTGACACCTGACGCGACTCTTCTCGCAGGGACACTTGGGATTTCCCATGAATTTTACATCAGACACGCGTGTGCCCTGTCTGATTAATTTTAATTAGTTTTCAATTTCAAAGCGTACCTATCTATTTTCAATATAAACTGGATGTGCATTCGAAGGTGGAGCTTGTAAGGTCCGAACGTATCAATGGGCAATCGAGTAAATTGAAAGAGTGTAAGCTACGATATTTGCGATAGGAAACCTTTTCATTAAGTCGAGGCTTAAACGGGATCAAAATTAGATGAAAATTAAAGCTCTCGCGAAACCGTGGAAAATAACATCGGAATCTCGGTTGGAATTGTATTTGTAGAGTAAACTTGATTCTACGGTTTGCCCATTTGAATAGCTGCCGCTGTAAACTAATATTGCGTATAATTTTTAATATTGTAACGATCGTGAGATACGCGCGAGACTCTCTCACTGCTGAACGGGTTGATATTTAATGATGATTTATAAAAAAAGGATCCACTCTGAAAATGTACATCGGGTGAACCAATTTTATGCCTTGGGGCATCGCGATGTTTTTCACTCTTATTTCAACTCATGGTCCACGTCGGGAATAATTTAAAAGTCGATTTTTCCCCGGTCCCTGTGTATGTTTTGCGGATCAAGCCTGTGCACTGAATCCGTAAACCGGAAGGATTCCTAGTTCATACCGTTCGTGATAAAAAGAGCCAATCACAGAATCCTTCGCTTTATTTCCAGGGCTTCGGAAAGGCTGATCACGAGGTGTCCGTTGCCCTGCTGAAGAAGAAGTACCCCGACTACACTATCACCTGGTCCGACGATGGATACTAACGGAGAACGTTTTGACAGACTTATTTAAGCACGTTGAATATTTAATTTAATAAAGAATTTTTACGTACCAAACGGTTGTGCCTTTCTGATTCTACCTTTTACTTCAATAAAGGACTTGATTCGACCAATTTGAATACCATTGTTCATTTGTATCAGTTGTGATGATTATCATTGTAATTGTTTAATGAAATTAATAAGCGTTTCATCGAGATTTACCAGTACAATGAATTCCGACCATCGGCAATTAAATTAGTTTGATGAAATTGATCTCATTTAGATTACGCTCCGATAATTATGATTGAAATATAATTTAATTCCGCGTAAGCAGATGATATCTGATGATACGCAGTACTAACTGGAGTCCTGATTAGTTTGATACAATATTGACCCGTACTACTGATAGTAGAGCCACGGGTGAGGCAGAGAATATACTTAACATCCAATGGAACGTTCGATTAAATAATAATGTATGAAACAGGGAGATTTCCGCAAAACAGATAAATGTACAATAAAAAAGTACATAGCAATCCTTCATTAATTAAAAAATAATGTGAAAAAATACAATTTACCTGATTTCATTTTATTGATCAAAGCTGTATGTTGTGCGAGATTAATAAAATTAATTAAAAGAACATGATGAAATGAAAGATGATAAAAGCCTTTAAATTCTTTCTTACGATTATTAAAATGATAATTTTCATTCACTTCAGAAAGTGTTGGTAAGTTCGAAAACGTTGATAACAGAATTCGATCAATAAAACGTGAACGCTGAGCGATGAAAGGTAATATAGGTTGCAGTCCAGTTACCGTCCGTTATCAAAAGCGATTTTGCACGGGTCCAGCGAATCGCGAGTAGATGGCTGCAGTCACGAGGATTACGACTCTAATTTAAATTCAACTTTCCATTCTTTTTATGAATTTCCCATAATCTTTTCTGTGTCAATCTTTTATTGATTTTATTATTGCTTCTACGTGTTATTAAAAATTAGAAAAATTGTGAAATGAGTCAGGTTAATTGAAACGGAAAATCGATTGAAAATGAAAAGAACGCAAGTTTTAATAAAAGAATCAAGTCACGGTCACCGCGATCGGTTCGATCCGGCGCGCGACATTCATTTTCACGCCGGAAACAAATGCATCGCTCCTGGTAACCAGCACCGTTAGTCGTCATAATTTGGACATGTCGGACGCCCGATGAAGGCGTTACAAAAATTTCCAGTAATACACCAACAGGAATAACAATGTTTTCCCGGGCCGCCAAGTCCATCGTGAAAACCATCGGTCAGCAGAGATTCCACGCTGGTGAAGAGAACATCAAGGTGCCGAAATTATATTTTAAAACCGGGTTCCGACCATCAATGATTGTCTGTCCCCTACGGGGGACGATCGCGGGTTCCCTTTAACGGAGGAGAACCGGGCGATGAGGAACGCTAAAGGGATTACCAGGAACAATATATCATTTTGCGATTTGAATTATTCGTGCAGCTGGCGATGGTTGGAGGAGCAGGGGAAATTGGACGATCTCTTTCGCAGATGCTGAAACAAAGCTCGAAGCTCGACGTACTCGCACTCTACGACGCGGCCGCATTGAACAAACGATACGTATCGCCCATCAAACCGAGAATCTTCAGCGACGGCCAACCGAACGCGGTGAGCTTGCTCTCAAACGAAATCGGATTCATTATACTCTTCCAACAAATATCTCTCGTCGTTCGAGCATACTGATACTATGTTATCGATGTCTCGTGCATTACATGCATTCTTGACATTTCCTAAATTCAATTGTTCTACAGATATAATCTGCAATCTATTCGTGATTTACCCTTGTTCGTTCATTTAAATTTACATTACCGATCCCGTTGAACAGAGCTCGCGTATGTTAACGATGCTGGAAAAATCAAGGGCCAGCAAAGGCGATTACCTTCCCATGCATCAGGTAAACACAAAATAGCAATGTATTTATACTTTCGATTTCGTTATAAACGATGCACTAATTATGGAACTGCGTTTTGTCGTGAAGGAGACTGAAGAACTAGTGGAGAGTTTGCGTCGTTTGCCAATCGCTGAGGAATGTGCCACGAGCCAGGCGCCGAAGCAAGCGATAGGATCACAGGTAAGATGTTTTACATTAAAACGTGGATTGTTCGATTAAACTCGATGCAAGCGTTGAACGCACGGTTTTCAATTGAGATATCGAGAAGAGAAATATTTGATAAAAAGAAAAAAAAAACAACGCGATGGCGCGTCTCGTCGACTTGTTTCTAATCGCGTCGCGATCATAGGATGAGGAGGAGGATAGGGATGAGAAGCTGACGAGGCGGCGCTACCCTTCGTGCGAGTTTTCAAAACTGTTTTTTACGATCTCTTCACTCGTAAAAAACGTTACGCATTTATTGCAATGTTTCGTTACCAGTTAAGAGATGAGAAGAATAAGAGGAATCGGCCAATCAGAATGTTTTCCGCGGTGCAATGTATAAGCCGGCGTAGGTTTAATTCGCGAGAGATAAGGGGTAAAAGAAAGAGTGGCACCCCAGGGGGAATTGCTTTTGCCGCGAGTCGATGTACAATTCCGATCACGTCCGTGCGCCGCGCGCCTCTTTTTACAATATCCCTTTCCCTGAGAAAATGCTATGACGAGAGACGATGGACGGGCTTTGAACACGTTAAACGTGCTAAATAAACGTTCAACCATTTGCCAGGGCACGAGGACCTTTTCCTTGACCGCAACCCCTTTCGCTCATTCTCAAAACCGTTTAATATGATTTGAAGACTTCTATGAATAAAGCTATTCGCTTTCGCACATTGCCTGGACAGCGAAACTCATTTCATTTCTATAAGATGTAATTTATTTTATATTGCGTTCGTCGATGAAAATTATAATTTTATAAATTGAATCGGCTCTTTCTAAATGCAATTTACCAGCGAATAAAAATTTCGATATTCTTATAAACAGAATGAGATTCTTTTCGCAGCTACGAAGTCTTCATAGAACGTTTATCACTGAAATGTTGCCTTGGCAAAGGGTTTAGTTTGCATCATCTATCCCCTCCTCTGTCCCGAGGGATTATTAAAAAAGAAAAAAATACCCAAGTTCGAACGAACCTTGAAATCGTCTCTCCGTCTGTTCTCAGAGGGACAACGCGTATGGTAGCGAGCCAGAAGGCCCTCGAGTTCTCGCCGAAATGGGCCCCGCTATCCGGCACGCCGGCGACGACGGTGCTCGCATCGCATCCGAGATCCGTAGACAGTTTCCTATTTTCGCAACGCAGAGCCGTCACAATACCGCTAACGGTAACGTCGTCGCTCTCGCGCGACGACAGTTATCAACTCTCGTGTTGTTGCCCGATGGGAATCGCACGCAGCACGCTGACACGACTGCCGTCATCGCAGCTAACGAGAAGTCGTCGAGAAACACGGACAAAATTGCCGCGGCGACGAAAAATAATTGTACGATAGACAAACGGAATTATTTAAAGAAGAAAGACGTTGGCAAGAAGTTGAACATGATCTCTTCGGAGCAAATCGTGGAGAAGAAAGTGACTGAGAACAGTTTAATAACGCAAAAGTGCAACGATAAGAAGAAGATCAAGCGTGACAGCGTCAGGAGGTTCAACGAGCTGAAGATTGCCGACGATGTTAGCAAGATCGTTAGACGACCGAGTAATCTGGGAAAACCGAAGAACTGGACTATCCCAGCTGCTCTGGGCGACAAGAAACCGAAAATGTTGTACGGGTTGGTCCGTCAGAGACGGAAGCCGTTGGCTAATTTCTTCTTTAGATTCCTCGACGTTCAGGAAGCGATCGCGGATCGCCGTTGCAGCAAGTACACTGGTTGCAAGGTCGACAAGCTGTACGTGCGAAATCAGAATCAAATGAAACCGGTTAGAGTTACGAGTCAAGGGAAATTTGGTACGAAGGTACCTGAAGGGAGAATGGACGTGACAACTTCCGTGACCGATTTGACGCCTGAATCGCTTGAAAAGGTGAATGCCTCGGGCGACAACAATTCAAACATGTTAAAAAGGTTAGGAACTGGGGACTCGACGTCTGTGGAGCAGTCGTCGTCGGGAAACTCTGAAGTGAGCGTAGGGAAGACTATGTCGAGTTACGAATCTGATAACGAGGCGATGAGCAACGAGTCCCTGTCGACGATGCATAAAGTGTCCTCGAAGATCGCGCAATTTCTCGAGACTCTGAAAAGCAACAGGCGAAGATCGAGCTCGACGACGAGTTTACTCTCGTACAATCTTGACACTTTATTCGCCACCGAGGAAGTGGGACCGGCATTCGACGGTATTCCCGTGGAACCCTCTGATCGTTCAAAAGGCTATGTACTGTTCGGCAAGAAGAAAGATCCGCCTCCCGCGAGCGGGGGCCAACAGATCTATGGCCAGACTATTTGCAAAGAGGAAGACAAAAAGAAGGAGAAGAAACAGAGATCGTGCAAAGAACGGTTAGCGCTATGCAAGAAGAGGGAACCGAAATGCAAGAAACCAGACCCTTGCAAGAAACCAGACCCTTGCAAAAAACCAGACCCTTGCAAAAAACCAGACCCTTGCAAAAAACCAGACCCTTGCAAAAAACCAGATCCTTGTAAAAAACCAGATCCTTGTAAAAAACCAGATCCTTGCAAAAAGGAAGCTCCTAAATGTAAAAAGGAGAGGCCGAAATGCAAGGAGAGGCCGAAATGCAAGGAGAGGCCAAAATGCAAGAAGAGGCCCGAGAAATGCGGCAAACCGGAAAAGCCGTCGAAATGTCCACCGGTGATACGTGCGCCAGAGTGCAAACCAGGTAAAGGCTGCAAGAACTTCTCTACGCTAGCCTTTCATTTGGATTACAAGAGTGTCTTCAGCGTGGACAATATAAAGGATATTCTGAATCGATCCATGATGAAAAGGGAATTCGACAAAAACTGGTGAAAATGATTATCTGCGAGAGTAAACTAGGTCCAGAGCGTTAATCCGTAACGCGAGTGTGTCTACATGTCCGAATTATAAAATTAATGTAATATGTGTCAACGTTCTAACGAATAAACGCGTTTAAGTAAAACGCTAAAACGGCTTCTCGTCTACTTTATTTCAAATTGAAAAACAAAAAAACAACAGCAAAAGAAAAGAGAAAAACCATCAGTCTGTTTCTGATTTTAATTCCAGCTGCAGGCTACGCCAGGCACCCAGACGAGATATCAACTGCCGGGTAACGTGATTGAAGTAAGTTTCTTAAATATATACCATACTTTTATCTAATTAGATTACAGTTTGTCGCCTCTCGAATCGGTCGCGAGCGCTCGATTGACTCGAGTGATCGAGGAGCGCGTGTAACCGAGACTCGTCGCTATGGCTCCACCTCCCTTCTGCCTCTTCCTCATCTCCAAACAATTTAACCGTGAAAATTAGACACAAAAAAACCAAAACCAAAATCAAACAAAAAAAAAAAACGATATGAGTCGGATCATCCTCTCTCCCCGCAGAGGACGAGTACAAGTCCGCTCGAAATCAATGGATCGATCGCGCGAGCCTCGGACCGAAGGAACAGGGGCCCTTTGTCGATCACTTCCGACCCGAAGGGATCCACGATGACGACGATCGATCGCGACGGCGACGTTTCACGGATCCCCGGCTTGAAGAACCGCGCTATCGAGCGGCAAAATAATAACCGCGAGAGGACCATGCTCCTCGAAGAGGAAGATAGAACGCGGAACGACGACTATTTCCCCCAAGGCGAGGAGTACGAGGACGAGATCGGCATAGATTACGGCCAACTGAAGAAAGAGTTTCCCCATAGGAGACCCACCAGAGAAGAAGAGATGGATCTACGATCGACGAGACGGCCGTCGGTGCCGCTCGCTAACGTGTCGTTAGGAAACGTTTCGTTAGACGTTGGAAAACGATCGAACACCGAACGAACATCGGTGCCGTAGAGGCGAGTAGACTCGCTCACAAGGATCGTCCAACGTTCCCTGTATATCTCATTTTTATATATCCGTACAAGAATAAATCCGTTCGAAAATAAATTGTTTCGTCGCGGACATTCACCTTGCGATCGCGATCTACGATCGTCACCTTCGGGAAACCTTCGCGTTCGTACACGGTTCGATCATCGAATCGATTCACGGGTGAAGGAGGGAGGTGGGCCAGGACAAATCGGAGGAGAAAGAGTCGTTAAAACAAAAAACAAATCAAAGAGAGAGAGAGACAGAAAGGAATGTGATGTGATCTGATCGTCCAGGGTGCAGGGAAGAAGGGAGAGCTACGACTCGGGGAGCCGGATTGCGGCGAGGGTCCGCCCGACTGGCCTCGCAAGAGCCCCTGCCATCCGCCAAAGGGCCCCTGTAAGCCCATGGGTCCACCGGGCTACCCTTCGAAACCGAAGCCGGAAAAGAAGCCGTTTTGCGTAAAGTGTCCACCGAAGAAACCGTGCAAAACGAAAAAATGTTGTAATTAGGTGTCAGGTGCGCTTTGAAAAGAATCTAGCACCTAGAGACAGAGGGTACGTGGAGATAGCGGCGGAAGCAGCGGGCTAAAACTGTACGATCAAAAAATCTCTCTTCTGTCTACGTCCGTATATAGGCGAGCGCAATCTCCCTGGGATCGCTTTTGAAATTTTCCAACGCGGCGCTTGGTAGTTTACGAGCTCGAAGCCTGTTCTCTTTGGGATCGTCCTTTCGCAACGGGTGGAGCTTGGCGCCTACTCCGAGATGGTGCCTCAACATGGGACTCGTCACCGCGAGGAATTTCTCCACTGGCCCCGTGTGTACTGTCGGTTCGAAGGGGCCCGGGAACTGCCTATGGAAACAACTGATGAAATATTGGTGGCAACAACCGACAAGATCGTTTCGCAACGATTCCATCCTAATGGGCAAGAAGAAGAAGAAGAAGCCGCCACGTTCGGCTCCGCCATCGGATAAACGCATGTTCGCGCCGGAATGCAAAGGCGGTAGAAGGAGTTCTCAGAGAGGACCCTGCAAGCCACCGTACGAACGAACCAAGCCCTGCCCGCCACCGGAGAAGTGCGTGCGGCCGGCACCACCGTGCTGTCGCAAACGACCCAAGAATCCCAAGTGTCCGCAGCCCCAGGCACCGTGCCCGCCACCCTGTCCGTGTCCCTGCCCTGAGCCTCCGAAGAAACCTCCCCCGCCGAAAATATGCTATCGAAAGTGTCCGCCGCCACCGAAACTACCCAAGCTCCCGAAATGCCCGAGAATACCTCCGCCGCCACCGCCTCCGCCTCCACCCAAGCTACCCAGGCCGCCTAGGTGTCCGCCGCCTTGCCCACCACCTCCCGCACCGCCCTTGCCAAAATGTCCAAGAGCGCCGCCATGTCCCGAGTGTCCACCGCAACGGGAATGCCCGCCACCGCCACCCTGCGAACCTTGTCCTTGCCCGCCACCCTGCCCTCCACCCGTCTGCACACCACCGCCACCGTGTCCACCTTGTGCACCGCCGAGACCTTGCCCGAAACCATTACCCTGCCCGCCACCACCCTGCAAGATTTGTCCTCCTTGCCCACCTTGCCCGGAGTGTCCTCAGCCGCCACCTTGCCCACCGCCGCCACCCTGCTGCCCTTGTCCTTGTCCGAAACAACCCCCGCCTTGCCCGTGCCCGAAACCGTGTCCGCCCTGCAAGCCGCCGAAAGGACCGCGTTGTCCCGAGGGTCTCCCATCCTGCCCGAAGGACTGCGGCAAGAAGAAAGGTAAAAACAACAAGGTGAAGAAGAGGAAAATGTCCACGTTCCTCGCGCCGTCCAGATTCGACCCGCAAAAGACTCACAATAGAGAGTTTCACATTTACTCGGCGCTGTTCGGGAAGAAGCAAAGCAGAAGAGCAACGTGTAAAGACGTGAAAGATATTTGCGCAAAGGAATCGCAGAAAGGCTGCTTGAAAGCCTGTGACAGGAAGCCTAGCTCTTTAGAAGATTGCTACGCGAAACCGGCCAAATGTGATAGCACCAGGGAAATGAAGAAGATTCCGAAGAAAGGGAAGAAGAAGACAAAGAAGGACTGTTTCGAATCGTGCATCCCTCCAGGTAAATGCGACATGCCACAGGTACCGAGACCGCCGAAGATGGTCTACGGACCGGCGGTCTGCCCTCCGCCGAAGTTCGTCCCGCCTAAACCATGTCCGGACGTGCCGCCACCTTGCGTGGAACCATGCGTGGAAATTCGACCAGTGAGAAAGAAAGAGGTCTGCATACCACCACCTTTACCGAAACCACCCACGGGTCCCGTCGTTCTCTGTCCGTGTCCACCACCGCCGAAGCTGCATCCCGGTGACTGTCCTTGTTACGACATGACAGTCGAAAGGAAGACGAAACCTACGTTACCACCGTGCAAACCGAAGGAACCGTACGTCTGTCCCATTGAACCGCACTACTGTCCACCTGAGAGTACGGTCTGCAAGATGCCGAAACCTTGCACAGATAAAATGGAGCAGAGGAAAATAAAGAAGAAGCTGGACGAGAAGGCGAGATCAATATCGGAGAGAAGTAAATTTTAGTAAGTATAAGTATTAGTAGTACATATTTTATTTGCGATATCATCCAATGTTCCTTCTTTTTAATCTAATGTATGTTTCTTTTTTAATGAAGCTGAATAATGAAAGACGCCGGCAGAAGAGGTCGCAGTTTCTTACGAGGTCTATTAGGCAATGATGTTCGGTCGCCCGGATCGATGATCGTCAACGATAATTTCCGGCCGCCTGGTTTGCCAGCTCTCGTTCCCAGGATCGACCGAAACAGCGTCCCGACCAAATTGATCAATCTATCGTTCCAGCCCTTCGTAACGGCGCTCGTAAGGATCCGAGGAACGGAACGCGAAAGGCGAACGAGCCGGCTTGTTACGTGTGTGTCCTTTGTCACGTGCCTGACGTCGCGCTTTCGTCTTAAATTTCGTTGCACAATCGTTGGAAGGAAAACCTGCTAAACCGGACGATTTCCTTCAGTGTCCTCGATTTCACGCGAATGTCAGCGTATTAAAGAATCTCGGTTCAGATTGCGAACAAGCCTCGTCGGCCGCGCGACACTCGACGTACATTCGATTAATTTTTTTTTTAATTTCTAAGAAGAAGTCCAAGTCTAAATTCGAATAGACCTCGTGATTGATAACTACCGATTGATTTCTGCGCGAAAGTATGCACAGACGAAGACACACGAGAGGGAGAGAAGAAAGAGAGGTGGCTGAAGAAGGCTCGGGAAAACTCAACAAACCGGAAACCGTATTCGTATCCTGTGACTAGCCAAAATTTCCGCGTACTCCGATCGCAAGGTGAAACCCGCCGACGAAACAGATAAATTGTTCTAACATGTACCCAATGTCAATAAATCCATTTGTAGTAAATCCGTTTCGTCAACTTAGACGAATAAAACGTCAACTTACACGATAAAAATTATTTCTAAAAATACTTGTGCGCGTGGAATGCAAATTAGCGAGGCATTAATAAAGCTTGAAAGACTCTGGCGGCGTGAGCAGCGAATAGAGGCTTGGGAGCCGTCGCGCGCGATCCGGAAACCATAAATTCATGGGTCGATTCAACGAATTTGCGAGTGTCCGATCGCGTGGGCTCGTCTCCGAACGGTAGAGCACCGTGGAAGGAGAAATTGCTATCAAGAGCGGTTCGTTACAATAATATCGACATTTATATACGAGTCGGCCCCGGGCAGAGGAAGCTACGCCGGGGGTGAGGGTGGCGGCGGCGCGAAGGAGGGTGAAGGACGTCGGGGTTCTTATCATTTTATTATTGGGGTGAGCAGCCCTCCATTCCGAGAACGACGCTTTACTTTTACCTTCCATTGTCTGTCCCCTCTCGTAAAGGCTTAAGGGCCGTTTCCAAACGCGCTCGATTCGATTATCATCCACGGATTCTCTCCGCTTCTCTTTTTCATCTATTCGAAACGCTTCGTTACTCACCACCGCGGAGACGTCTAATCGAGTCCCTTTCAATTTCGAAGTTCCGTCGATAATCGCCTTGTTTTTAGTAAGGAGCTCAACAAAATAATGTAACCATGAACGAAAGAAATATGCAAATTGTAATAAGCATACATACACGGTATCGCACATTTTGAGAACGATTAATGTATCTATTGTTTTTGCGAAAATTGTTCCCTTTCAGCGCGATGTCCGTCGTTCTTTAAAATCGTCGGGAAATTTATTGGGGAAGGGTCTTTGGAAATTTCTCCAAGCGAATCATCTCGATCGCAGGGCTCTTGAAGCGTGATACGGTTTTGCCGGAGTCTGTACCGCGAGAGATATCGCGAACATTATCGCGGACGTTCACCGTGATTGGTCGGATTCGAGGGTGTCCTCTCTTTTTCTCCCTTTCGTTCGACCAATAAGTGACGTTTCCATTGGAGAAAGGGTCCGAAGGAAGGGAGCGCGGACAGGGGCGCGAGAAAGGGAGAGACGGAGCGAGAGTAAGAGAGGGCGGAGAAGGCGGAAGCGGAAGCTGCGAGGGTGAACGCGGGCGCGGGTGGAACGGGTGGCCGCGGGGGTGGAAGCTGCGAGGGCAGAAAACTCTCCTGGAGCGTGTGGAAGAGAGTCGAACGGGTCGAGGCTGCGGATGGAAACGAGCGGGATGGATAAACTTCGAAGCGACTGTCCCCGAGGCTGATGCATAATTCAGGAATCGTCACCGGCGAGGATATTGCCAATTTGGCGTCGATGAAAATACGATCGGATTTGTCGGCTACCCCAGAATGGCTCGTCCGACGTACATCCAGTGAATTTAACACCTTCGTCCAACGTGCCGCCGCTGTACCGTGCGAAATTGCATCGGAGCCAATCGCCGGATCGCTCTAATATCCTCCTTGCTTTCACGCCGTTCTTTACCGGTTAATGGCCTCTCCCTCCACCCGCTTATTCGAAACCCAGCGTACACCTAGCATCCTCGAGACCCGTGTTATACCGAGATAGACGAAATTACGAGGATGCATCGCGTTCGCAAAATATTGAACGATTATCACTTTGACATTCTTCAAATCTAATCGCCTGAAAGATTGACAACGATTTTTAACCCCTATCGGAATATCTATGCGATCATTTTTTGTCTCTCAAACAAGATTTTCATTTTGAAAATATCCTCTGATCGATGGGAGATTATCGGTTTCTCATGGTTTTTTCCGAAGAAGATTTTCACGAGGGTGCGTCAGCCGGGGGATGATCGTTGAACGTTCTTCGATTTTCCACGGATACGGGGATGCCATGAAATATTTATGGCAGCCGAGAGAACGTCGAGGTACAGACACGATGAAAAGAATATTCATTTGGATCCGATTCAATTTGTCAACGCGTTAATTACGTTATTATACCGTCTCGTATTGTTAGAGTCATCAATAACTCATAAGTATATTTACCCTTAATCCTCATAAATTCTGATCCTTTTTTCAATAAGCTCGAATACGACTCCGCAAATAATTACTCAATCCCTTAAAAAGGACAGTTGATAATGCAGAAGTGACGATTAAAAATGTATATATTTATTTTATGTATAATAAAATTTATTCAATCATTTTTCTGTTATCGTTATCAACGTTATCAAGTTACATAAGATTGATTTTGGTTAAGATTTTCTAAGTAGAATTTCACGCAGAGTTGATAAGACAGATACTCCGTTACGTACTGTCGATCACGATTCAGATACGGCACCGACCGATCCAAGGCGAGACAGCGAACTGGAAAAAGGTTGCGATCGGAAATTTATTCGACGGACAGAGTGAGGGCTCGGTGACTTGGCCGGCGGGCACGAGAAGGCGGGAAGAGTCCGAGATTTATGGGACCGGATGCGCGAATACGGTGGAACTTCCTTGTATCCGGTTTGGCGAAAACTTTTCCCCGTGCTCTCCCGTTCTCCTTTTTTATTTACCCACGCACATCCCCTTCTCGTTCGAATTTCTATTGGGATCAGCAAAAAGCTGGATAATGAGTAGTCGTTATGCTCCTAGTTACTACTACCTTATCGATACATTTATTTAACAAAGAATTCATGTGACTAACGAAAAAATAAGATGTAAGTGAATTAATTTTAATTCATTTATTAGTTCTTTAGAAATGTATATCCACTTAATATTATTTCGGACGAGATCAAATGTTAAAACTTTTCCTTCATTTTACCTCGGGTTCGAACGACTTTTAAAACGCAATTTAAAGCGGCAGTCGTTTGTCCCTTTTGTGGAAATAATCAAGCCGTGCTTCGGTGATGTCCCAAGCGATTCGGGCTCCTCCGGATCGTGGAACTTTTTAAACCAGCGTCCGGTGTACGCAGGGAATTTTCCCGAGGCAAGGGGAAAAAAGCGACGCGATCGTCCAGGAGACGAAATTAGATTTCGTACTTCCGGTCGCTACAAGAACCTTAAAAGAAGAGATAAGCGCGGACAAACGTCCTCCATCCTTCCATCTTTCCTTTTACTATCAACTGCCAACCGTTGAATTCTTTTTATTATCATGGAATCATCGTTATTGAATTAAGCATAACACCATGTTCCTATTATTCCAATTTATTTACAGTCACGATTTTAATTTAATTTTGCGTCTCATTAAGTTAAAGAATCCAGTAACTATTTTTATGTATTGAAATACAAACAAAAGGTATAAGTTTTTTTTAAAAGTATTTTTATGTAAGAATAATAACTTTGATTGTAATGGTTCAGCGTTAATTCATCCCTTCGATTCACTTAAAAAGTTCGCCAGAGTATCAAGTGGCCATCTCCCCACCTAAAATCTATTAAACTACAGACTTTTGAAGAAGGCACTCGAAGGTTGCACTCGACTCCGCGCAGCCTCTCGACTCGAGCAACGTCGAGTGGGAAGGGAATTGCACCCTCGAAACGTAACCGATGCGAGTGTCGATTTCTCGACGGCTCGCCGTGGGACCGGAGTTCACTTTGCAGCCCAGTCGCGAAGAAAGGGTTCGCTCGCCAAGAAAATTTTAAGCGGCTCGACTTCCGATACACTGGACGCGTTATTGTGTCCAAGGGTTGGCAAGAAGAAGGGTGGCGAACGTGCGACCTCGACTTCTCGCCCGGAGACCTGCCCAATCGTCGGTGACTACCGAGGCAGAAACGAGTGAGACTCGAACTTGAGAAATTGCAAGCCGAGTTCACAAGTGCAGCGCAAATATCAAGCCAATTGTTTCGTTGCTCAGCGAAATTCTCTGTGAGAACGTTTCGCGTCGAACGCGAAGCGAAATGATCAACGCCTGATTTTTTGGTCATAGATAAGTACAATAGAATAATTTATGGAATGACGACTCGTTACGAGAATCTGCTCGGACAGAAAGAGGTAGACAATTTTAGCGAAAGATAAAATAAGATAAGATCGTAATCAACTCTCGGCCCAATCAACAACCTTTAAGCTTATACGTCCGTTCGATTAGAAGTCTTATCAGAAAATGAGACTCCGATAATCGATACCCGCGGGGTTAACCCCTTGATATTTAACCCCATAATTAGCGCGATGTCAGTCGGGGTTATACCCAAGTGTCGCGTCACGTGTTTTATCGGCCCGCCGACACACCCTTTTCGGTTCTGCGAGAGAAAATATCCGACACGGTGGTGCCGCGTTATGAGAGAAACCGAGGATAAGGGGGTGAGAGAGCGAGAGAGCGTGGAACCGGTTCGCAGCCTCTGCAACTCCTCCGCTGGGGGTTTCCGCGGTAGCGTGATTTTCTGATTAGCAGCGGGTCGACTGGCTGCGGTTAACCGTTGTTAGGTTGCCGCTCGATTGGTATGCATGGGCTGGGACTCGTGCCCACGGTACAGCCCCTGAACCCGACTAACCTTTTCTCTCTCCTACGCCACCCTGGCTGCGCTAACCAATCGTGCCGCTATATGTATACTTCGTCGCCTCCTGGATCGCTCGACTCTCTGCTCTCCCCCGGTTTGGGACTTTTCGCATTCCAAATTTCCGGACGAATTCGTTATTCGACCGACACATTTTTTTAGAGCCTACGGATATTACCAAATTCACGCTCATCGTGCATACACTTGTATACGTAAATATCTCGCAGCTTGTAGTAAGAAATCAATAGATATCGACACCTTATCTTTTTTTCTGAATCATTTATTTGGTACAAAGAGTCAGTATCTATGATTTCGAAGTCGATTTTGAAATCGAAGTGCTCGAACAGATTATCTTTTTTCGGAACTTTTTATTTGGTATAATCTGTTCGAGCACTTCGATTTCGAGTCAGCCGGATACGAAGTAAATTGACGATTGACAGACGAGCCTGCGAAGCATTGCGCGTTCGATGCTCGACGAACGGGTAAGAGTTACGATTAATATCGAATCTTCGGTGACAAGTCGCGGCCATTTTTCAGCGGTTGACTCCGCTTTGACACCGCGGGCACTCGTCGACCCTCGTCGGTGTGTAACGCGCGTTACAAGAGGAGGGTGGCGGCCGGGAGGGGGTTTGCGTAACGACCACCCCGGCGAGTAGATTCCAGGGAGTGCGACGAGGACCGCGGCGGGAAAGAGAGAAGACGAGTCGCGGTATAGCTCGTATGAATACGCGGTAAGGAGATTTCGAGGGGGCTGGAGAGATCGGGGGTTACAATTTCCCATGGATAATGGCACTTTGATTACCCCGTGACGCCGTGCGTTCTGTCAAGTGGAGCACGCCAGCCATAAATGGCCAACGTGGAAAAAAAGAAGGAACCGTGCTCTCCTTCGCCCTCTGCACACGGGGTGTACGCTGATGTTATCAGAAAAAACAAGAAGAAACAAGGAAATTAATTCACGGATTAGCATACAGAATTGCGACAAGCTACCTACCTAATTCACACTGCGTATACCGATTATTTACTTAATCTCAATCTTCATGCGATTTCTTATGGTACGTTGAACAGCTCGACGATTCTGTTTACATGTTCCGCGACGTTCGTAACCACGTTACTTTAGCATCACCCGGTACATGGCACCCATCGGACTCGTCCCCGTTAGCTTTTGTGCTCGACCGTTAAATACACTATCGAAAAAAGATTTTCATTCCGTGTAGCTCGAGTGGCTCCGCTCGCTCGAGCAGCCCTCGAACATGCAACTGGTAGCGAGCGATTTGGTGGCGCAATTCAAGTACTCCTTTTGTCGAGTAGAGAACGGAGATAGACAGAGGGCGAGAACGAGAGGGAAGGAAAGCCGTCATTCGCGTTAAGAGCCAACGAAACCATTGAAAGGCTTCGGGGAACGTCGAACGCATTGTGGCTTATGAGAACGCGGCTACGTCAAATTCGATTAAACGTCTCGCGGTTTATTGCTTCTTCTCATTCGACGAATCTTTCTCTAGCGATGCGAATTAAATCACAGATTTAGAATTGATATTAGCCGCATGCATGAATCCGTGATCGAACATCGGCTGAACGTGTTATCAGTATAATTTTTGCTATCAACACTGACTGCTCGCTCGGTACGTATTGTATGATGCTTGGTCACTTGCTGTAGATTATAGTCTGCACATTTCTCGGCGAACGAAATGCGGTAGCGCGGATGGAATAACAGCTTTGGTAACGGGCGGTAGGTACGGGATTCCTATCGACGATTTGGTCAAGTAACGAAGAAGAATCGAGTTGCAGATGCTCTTCCGCGTTCCATCGTAAACTCGATCGTTTCCTATTCTGCACCGATTCGTACGCGGATCGAGTTCACTCAAGCGAGTCGAACAAAAACCATACACGAAATCCGATAGACTTACAAAAAACCAGACCAGCTAACAAAAATTAACATCTCGTTCGGTCGATTATGTCATAATACTTTACATCCCCTGAACCGGTAAGAGCTATTTGATTCGCTTTTGACAACGATCGTTCGGGCTATAAATTCGTACAGGCTTATCTTTGTAAGCTCCGCGTTCCGAACTGTTGCCAGCTAGATTGGCCGGGTTTTCGCGGGCTCGTCGAAAACGTTCGTACCACGAAATGCGCAACGCGGTGGCACGTGTCGTCACGTGTCGTTGAGTACGGTCAAACCCCGATTTACTCCCGGCGTTGTGTGTCCACGTGTCCAAATGAGCAACACTTTGAATAATACTCGCGTGTTGCTCGCTCGACGAGCTCGCCTCGCCGAATCGAGTCCCCACGGGCCCCGTGCCGTCTCTCTATATTCTGTAATGCATAAATCAAGCACCGGCAAATGGCATTCCTCGATCGTGTATTACCGTAACACCTCGCCGGTCCCTGTCGAATATTGGATACACGCCGCTGAATAGGGTGCCGTTCACCATTACCAATTCGATTCTTTCTCGCGCCATGCGAAAATATCATTATACTGTTCACATTTAAACCGGACATTATCATCTCGTTCGACACCAAACGTTCTTTTGCATACTTAGCAGTTTTCTACAAATATCAAATGTCACATAATGCTTAAAGATTATTAAACAAAAATTAGTCATACATTTCGAACTTTAATTTTTGTAACTTAATTAAAGTGATCTGGTTACTGATAAGTTAATACCAGACATTATCATCTCGTTCGACGCTAAACGTTCTTCTGCATTCTTAGCAGTTTTCTATAAATATCAAATGTTACAAAATGCTTGAAGATTATTAAATAAAAATCAGCCATACATTTCGAACTTTAATTTCTGTAACTTCTTAATTAAAATGATGAGGTCACTGATAAATTCTCATCCCATGGAATGTGAAAGTCGAAGGCGAATGCAACGGCAAATGATCGGTTGCGGAGAAGACGGGTAAATCAACGAAAATTTCGCGGTGAGGCATCGGCTTATTAGCGATTTTCCTTCGACTATCATTAGACGTTAGACGCTAGACCGACATCACGGTTGTTCGGTGTCGGTGTAAATTATAGTGTCACAGCGAAAAAGAGACGAAACGAGCGAGTCCGGTTCGTTTCGCATTTCTCGTTGGTCTAGCCATGTTTTACGCCAGACTTTATTTGCGAGTCGTCCGCGCCAGGGACCGCGAAAGGGTTTAAAAACTCCGACAACGAGGGAATTGCCGAGGGACGTTTTACAAACGTATTACGCGAATGAAAGTAACAAGTTCTGCCTTTATTTTGTCTTGTAGAGATAAAAACAGTTAAAGTAATTTCATCTCGGATGAACGATTAATTAAATTGCAGATTTTAGGTGTTTATAGAAAAATTAGGAGAAATATTCAAGAACATGTACAATATCAAAAGTGTCAATGTACTTTTTGATGAATAAAGGGAACTTCATGTATTTCGAGTCACATTATATTTCTTAAGTAGACATTAAAAATGCATAAAAATCGCAATCTCCTGACAACAATATTTTAGCAATTTTGTTATTTAATTTGAACTAAATTGACATATCTAATAAGTGGAGGATTAAATAGAGTAACAGAGGGTAATGAACTGCATTCATCTCGAA
>SHCU01000003.1:913415-927896 GCA_004307685.1 Ceratina australensis
AATGAAAGTAACAAGTTCTGCCTTTATTTTGTCTTGTAGGGATAAAAACAGTTAAAGTAATTTCATCTCGGATGAACGATTAATTAAATTGCAGATTTTAGGTGTTTATAGAAAAATTAGGAGAAATATTCAAGAACATGTACAATATCAAAAGTGTCAATGTACTTTTTGATGAATAAAGGGAACTTCATGTATTTCGAGTCACATTATATTTCTTAAGTAGGCATTAAAAATGCATAAAAATCGCAATCTCCTGACAACAATATTTTAGCAATTTTGTTATTTAATTTGGACTAAATTGACATATCTAATAAGTGGAGGATTAAATAGAGTAACAGAGGGTAATGAACTGCATTCATCTCGAATAACGGCGGAGCCGCGGCAGAATGGCGACGGTGAGATTCTCGCATCTCGAGGAAAATGGATGCGCGTAAAACCGGTGCTAAATAGTCCTGGGAGGAAAGAGGAGGAATCGCAACGAAACGGTGTACAGTAGTTAAGTAGCTACTATTCGAACGTCGAGTGTTAACTGCCCCAGACGGTTTACGAGGCGATTCGAAGCTCTTATCCGTTAAGTGCGAACACGATGACACGGAGGAAAGCGCCCTAGCCCGGGCCGGGTGCGAACGGCCTCGTCACGGGGTTGAGATTCGCGTTCGTTTTAAAAACCCTCTAAAACAGACTACGGATCCCCTTCCCAGACAGAAAACGAAAAACATCCGAGGTTAAGACCCGTGAAATCACCTTCCGTACACATATTATACCGATAGAGCTCGTGAAGAAATGAAGAATCACTGATTTTTATTAAGAGTGTGATAAACTTTATAGTACACATTTTTTTGCAATATCGTTTTTCTCGGAATCTAATGTATAGAAAAATCTGAAACTCTGGGTAAATGTTCTACTATATGAGGAGAATATCTCAGCATACTTTCAACCCGATCGGCCAACTTTCAATTTTTGCGAAATTTTGAAGGGGTACCCCTGTCAATTTTCACGATTTTTTCAAGTTGCTGTATCTCAAGATCTAATGTATAGAAAAATCTGAAACCCTGGATAAATGTTCTACTATATGAGCAGAATATCTGAGCATACTTTCAACCCGATCGGCCAACTTTCAATTTTTGCGAAATTTTGAATAGATTTTCACGATTTTTTCAAGCTGCTGTTTCTCGGGATCTAATGTATATAAAAATCTGAAACCCTAGGTAAATGTTCTACTATATAAGGAGAATATCTGAGCACATTTTCGACTCGATCGGCAAACTTTTAATTTTTTCTTCAAATTCGTTTTTCTCAGAATCTAATGGATGGAGAGTACTGTAATCCTGCGTGAATGAGTTTCTATAAGAGGGGAACATGTGCGCATACTTTCAGCCCGATCGGCGATCATGAAATTTTCGCCCGATTTTGAAAAAATCGACAGGGGTACCCCTTGAAAATTTTGCAAAAATTGAAAGTTTCCCGATCGGGTTGAAAATATGCTCAGATATTCTCCTCATATAGTAGAACACTTATCCAGGGTTTCAAATTTTTCTATATATTAGATCTCGAGATACAGCAATTTGAAGAAGTCGTGAAAATGTGAAGCGGTACCCCTTCAAAATCTTTCAAAATTTAAAGGTTCTCAAATCTTAGCGAAACTTTACTCACACGTTCTACTCGTATAATAATGGAGGTTTCCAAGTTGTCAGACATTTCTATGTATTAGAATCGCAGAAAAACAATATTTAACATCAAATTCTAGAATCTGACAAAAGTACAAAGTTAGACGATTTTCATGAATTTTTTTCTAACGTAAGTAATTGATCGATCGTTTTGGAACTTCTTATAGTCTGTCACTCATGTTATAAAACAATTTATAGATACTCAAATAAATTTTAAATTGCTAATCAGTCGATCTGCTTGCTGTGCGCTCACCTTAAGGGCCGATGTCCAAGAAAAATGAGACGTAGCTGGCGGCGGTCGCAATTCTTCCTGCCCGTTTTCGCCGTTTTATCGGAAATTTCCATTGGACGGTCACGTAAACGCGTTAAGCTCGTGACTAATCGTTCCTCCGTCGTTACTAGAAGACGAAAATTGGAGCAGAGATAATAAGGCAGCACGACCAAACAATTTCCGGCCGTAACCAAACACGCAGCATTTTGCATAAGTTCCGTTATCTATAGAACCGCAGAAGTGCATATTAAGGATTTCCAAAATCGTACTTTAACATACCTACATTATAATAGCTTGTAAAGTTAAAAAAATGAGTATTTGAGTGATACGCTTTTTTCACCAGTTCGACAGTTTTATGAAAGCAGTTCGCGTATTCATTCAGTGAATCCATCAAATCGGTTGAAGCATCGCACCGTCTGAACTCTAATGGAATCAGTTTTATCAGTTACGAATGTAAGTGCAATAATGTATTTTAAAAATAACTATATTCTGATACCAATGCAAACGTCTAACGTAAGGGATTTGTTATCTATCTGCGTATCACTTATTTTATTCTAAAGAAAACGGGCCGGTTGAGGAAAATCGATCAATCATTCGCGGTTGCGCGGCTCATTACGATTTTGAAGAAAAAACGTATTGTCCATTCTATGCTGAACTCGACGTGGACGAATTCCATTAACAAACCAGTTATGACAATCAACGTCAATCAGTTCTGTTACCGGAAGTTCAACAAGGAACCAAATAAACTAATATTCTATTATTGTTTTGTCTAAAGAAAGTTGCCCGACTTCTTACGCCGTCCGTCGAGTTTTCCTATTAGATGTTCAGTTGAATGTGATACTGATATTACTTTATATCTATCAATCTCTCTTTTTACGATAGTACCAAACTTCGATTTCAGCTCGCCTCCAATATTTCCTTAATACCTATTTACGTAATCGTTTCAATAACAGAGTCAAGAGACACGCTATCGAAGTTAAAAGAAGGTAACGACTTTAAGAGTTCTAACTGCGACAGTTATGGCCAATTTATCCTCCCGGAATGATCTTGACTTCCTATTCTAATATTAAGCAGTAACTGTGTATCCAGCAATTAGGAACGAATGTTTCTTAATTCAATGTAAATGCACATTTCATGCCATTTATCTCTAGCTCCTTCGTGGAATTGGCCCTGAAAATAGAGTTGTCTAATCTTAATACCGTATCAAAAATAAAATCATATTTGCGGATATTACGCGTTTATTATTAAAACAGTAGCGTTGGTCATACTCGTTGAATATCGAACGTCGAATCATGATCGATAAAATTAATCATCGCAGGCGGACGGGTTAATACCGGAAGACAAATTAATGGTAATCGAGGCGTTTGACGGGGGTGCGCGCGCGCGTTGCCCCGTTCTGTTTGAAATGTATCACGGCGGCCGGGTTTCCAAACGGAAGCCGGGATCTAGCGCTGGAGCAGGCGCGGGCGCGAAACTCGATAGCCTGATTTCCGGAAACCGACTCTGCGGACCGCACCTTACGGGAATCGTCAGAACGTGACTGGTATGGGAACCGAGTTTGGTCAGTCATGATATTCATGGCCTGAGACCACCTCGGGGCCAACGCGCCGCGACCCGATACCTTGTCGTCTCGTCGGTTATTTGATCCGAGGACTGGAGATTTGAATATTTCCGAAAAAGAGATCCATGTATATTTTATTCCCGTTTGTCGAAAGGCACGAGTCGCGCGTGGCCGGACGCCGGGACGTCAGTTTCCACATCAAAAGGACCAACCTACGATGATCCTATCGTTCGATCGCCTGGGAATCGGCCCTAAGAAAATTTCCTCTGGGCCCGCTCGCAACCTTCACGAAATTTCAATCTACCAGGCGAAATAATTTTAACATATAAAATAACAGAGAGTCAAGTCGACGATAGTTTTTTTTTTTTTACTACGTTTAAACCGCAGGCTTGTGAGAGTACATCGAACGTCCACATAGCAGACTTGATAAAATAAATTCAAGAATATCTGTATATTGTATCAGCATGCAATAGTGTGACAAAAATTCTTTATCGCATCTTTCTCCTGTTTCTCACAGGATCAATGAAGAATCACAGGCTTGTGCGAGTAGATCGCACGTCCACATAGCAGACTTAATAAAATAAATTCAAGAATATCTGTATATTGTATCAGCATGCAATAGTGTGACAAAAATTCTTTATCGCATCTTTCTCCTGTTTCTCACAGGATCAATGAAAAATCACAGGCTTGTGCGAGTAGATCGCACGTCCACATAGCAGACTTAATAAAATAAATTCAAGAATATCTGTATATTGTATCAGCATGCAATAGTGTGACAAAAATTCTTTATCGCATCTTTCTCCTGTTTCTCACAGGATCAATGAAAAATCACAGGCTTGCGAGAGTAGATCGCACGTCCACATAGCAGACTTAATAAAATAAATTCAAGGATATCTGTATATGTATTTTATCAGCATGCAGTATAGTGGCAAAAATCCTTCATAGCATCGTTTTCCTGTTTCTCACAGGATCAATGAAAATACATTTGGTACCTCGATCTAGTCTCCTGTGTCTATAGCTTAGTCTGCAAAGCTCGCAACAAACGAACAATGTAGTGTAACGCCCGGGGCAAGTGGCTCCGGAGCTCAGTTATCATCACGACTCGACATCTGTATTATAATGACTCCCGGAGCAATTTCCGTTCAAGGACCGGACAATTTAGCTTCCTCCGAACGGGTCGGCCAGTCACGAACGGAAGAATCGACCGCTAATCTCGACGCAAAATCGTGAAACCGCGAAACTGTTGTTCGGTGCGCGGCGCGTTCCGTTCCGCTCGTCCATATGCCGCGAGCAAGCCGCATTATGCACGCGCATGCACTCCGTTTCCCAACACGGTTTCGTGATCTGGCCAGCTGCCGGGGTTTTATTTTATAGTGCATTCCGCTCGAGGCGTCATCGACCACACCGATCCTGTGATTTCCACGACTAGCGGACTTCAAGAGCGAATAGAAAAAAAAAAAAAAAACACCGGACTTCCGAGACACATGGCGGCCCCCGGGGAACCGCAACGCGAATCCTCTATAGCCACGGATCTCGCAACTGTCTTTCGGCGAACACGCGAAATTAGAGGGGCTCCTGGTTGCACGTGCTCGGCGTATGTGCGAACTACAATTGAATCCCGTAACATCGTCGTCGGGGCTTTGTAAATTGTTTCGTTTCCGAGATACTCCGGAATTACGTTAGCTTTTATAAAAATCAGGCGATACGTGATCCGGAGCGATACACGCGGATACACCTGATAGATTTCACTCGTAATGACTCGTCGACGCAATGAATATTTAACAGCGCCTTAAAAGATCGCAGGCTCGTTTGATCCCGCGAGCAGCGCCGGGCAAACATCACGCGATTCCATAAAGTTCGAACACTTTTACTTATTTGTCCACGCATTCGGCAATTTCGCCGCGCGTCACGCGATTCCTAGAGAACGAAAATAGTTTCACACTCGCCGAGCAAAAATTTCACGGTCACGGAAAGAGCATCGATGAAAGGTGGTTATGACAGGCCCTCGATTCTCGTTAGTTTTCTGTCGACTGTATCTTAGACACGCTACCGTTAATTTCGTCGGCCAGCGATTGGCATTAGCACCTGGCTGTTTGGCCCTAATGAGTCGATCGATCACGCGAAACAGCGTGAACAAAAGTTTCGGCGTAAATGTATTTTCGCACGATACTTTTTTAAATTAGCGCTTTAAATTCCGCGTGTCACAGAGCTTTTTGATCCAAGTAGTCGAAGGCGATATTTAAAAAAAACGGGCGACTCTTTGTGCGTTCCCTTTCATTTCGTATAACCGGCTACATACATGCAAATGACGCTCGCGGGGCGAAAACGAAATTAGTTTTCTACGATTTCTCGCGGAAACCGGTGATTCGCGAGCGATTCCGCGAGCCGCTTAAAATTCATGCGACGAACTCCTCGCAACGCGCTCAAAGCGGCTTGATATCAACAGCTCTGTTTCCCTCAAAGGCCGTAGGGAAGAGAAACGCGTTGATTGTTCGCGCGAACGCGGTTTTAATGCCGTCGAAGCCTCAGACATCCTCTCCCCACTCGCGATTATGGATTCAAAGCGTCGCGCTTTCGGCGACGAGAGTAATCCGCGCCTCGCTCGCTCTTTTATATTCCGACGACGCGAGACACCGGTAATTGCCACGAGCTTCTCATCACCGACCCCGCAACGACTTTCCTACTTTACAGACTATTATCCGCGTCGCTATGCTCCTCCAGGTAAAAATACTAATTACCAACGATATCATTTAGCCAACATTGCCAATGCAATTTGGATATCATTACTCACCGTGCGATTCGAACAAACATTGCTTTATTTCATTTATTTTATTAACAGAGGTAACATTAAAACACAACGATATAATATAAACGCGCGTAAATAACGAAAGTAAATCTTGAGAGAAACTCACTTACGTTTTTAATCTACAGTGCGAACCGACCAATCTGAATAAACTAATCTTGTAGTATGCATAGAACATCATTGAACAGGAAATTGTTTAAGCGTAAGGATCGTTCATTACCATATTTTCACAATTCGCCTTGAATTCCCTTTCTCCCGATTGAGTAATTGCAAGAATGCGGAAGATTTCTGTGAACGATAATCGCACGATTCCGCATACGGCAATTCGATTAAAAACGCAAAGGTCACGGCGATTTCACTTACCGTACAGTTAAACGAAATCTAACCGCGATTGTTATACACAATCAGATATTATCGGAGAACTGCTTACCATATTTCTGCACTTGTTCACCCGAAATGTCACGTAATACATGATTGGTAGTCCTTTAAAATGTCCTCCTGCACATAAATATCACCGATGAAAGGATTAACACTAAACGTACCGGCATTTTTCTATACCTAATCTTATCATAAGGGTCAATTGACGCCAAAGGTGATTTTATTATAATAAGTGATTGTGTTGGGTGTCTTTTTTCTAGTGTGCTTCATTTTTACGGTTTTATGTTCAGCGTATCTAAATTTAGGATTAAGGTTTTAATTGCAAAACTGCTAAAAAATACTGCTGAACTTCATATGGGATCAAATGACCCCTCGTGATACGTAAGATGGGTAAAGAATTATTGTGCATAAAAAATAAGCTACGGGAGAAACGGAAAGCAAGAAATTGAATAATCAGATGATATAAGAATTTACAGAATGTTGAATGATCAACAGAAGTAACAAGAACTGTACGAATTGAAGTAAATTTTCAAAAAGGGTCATTCGACCATTTAGTATTAAACCTTATCAATAGTGAAATAAAATTTGCATACATTCCGGATTACTACTGCTTCATTTAATGTTTCACAATATCCTGTCATACCTGTACTTGTTTCTTCGTCGCACACAGTACATTACTTGTTCGCCCCTGTCGTTTCATATTTGATATTACATACATACAATTCCGTGGGATGAGAAAGAAGCGTTATAATNTCGAATTAGTATTCGAATATATCCAGACAATCTCGGCAATAGACTATGCATAGAAAGCATCGGCTAGGGTATACGTGCTGTACGTACATATATACGTATGCACCTACGCTTTGTATTTGCGGTGTCCAGTTCAATATCGAGCAGTCACGCGAAATCAAACTACCGTAACTACGAAGCCACCACCTGCCCCGTCGCGCCGAGCCGTAATAACGACGATAACGCACGGCTGAAATGTTATTAATTTTAATGTCGTCCCGTTCCCCCTACCCTTTCAATTTTCCTCTTCCTTTGTACTTTTATAAAGGCTTCGTCCCATATCCCAACCGAAGGGCTACATTCAAAATCTGCAATTACCCGCAGACTCACACTGCCACGTTTTTATAATAAGCCTCTGTCCTATATTATTCGATACAGAATGTACAATCGCTTCCAGATTTATTTTCGTACGTACATTAGTTCGTCGTTATTAATTTCTCAATCGCTCCATCACCGGTCCCCGGAGCCCGTAAATGTGGAATGTATACCGATCTTTAAATTCGGTTTAATGACGGGCAAGCCGGGCGTAGCAGTCGGCGTAATTACGATTTCGCTCGGCGGATCAGCGATCGAGAAGACGATAGCTCCTCATCGGTGGCTGTGGTTAAGGGTTGCATCGCAAGTATTAATTTTTTACGAAGCTAACGGTAGATCGTGCAGCCTCGACCCTTTTCCAAATACGTACACCGCGCGCTCTTCAATTTCGTGCTCGTTGAAGATTTAATCGTAGCCTAGAGAAATTGGTTTGCCCTTGCGAACAAAACGTTCAACGGTAATGATCGCTCGGGCAGGGAAAGAAAATTCATTTGTCATTCGTTTTCTTTTAATTCCGTGTACGCGGGTATTTGTTTTTCGCGCCGCGGTGGTTTTTCCCCGTTAATAGAAACGGCCGAGGCGCAAAGGAGATTCCTCGAACGGGAAAGAAACGCGTATAACGGCGAGGATGATTGTCAATGATAGGCGGCAGGGTTCGCGATGCCGAGTGGTATGAGTAATTGGCCTGTTCGTACCGATCATGAAGTATCAGTAGTGACGTTAATGATGGAAGTACATTATCCATCCCGGCGGACAGAGATCGGCGCGGCGCGGCGCGCGGCGAAGCGGGAGCGTAGCAATTTCAGTTCGAATTGATAGTCAAGAGGAGAGCATGATTTTTATTGCTGCGATAACTGCGAAACGATCGTAATCAGTCGTTCAATGGATATCCGGTGATACACGTAGACGCAGGGATCCGATCGAGGGATCGAAACGAAATGACGGGGCAATCAGGCCGCGAGCCAACGAGGGTGAAACAGCCATCGGAAACGCGCGGGCTCCATTCATTTTATTGAGCCGGGCTAGCCGAAATCGATCGCCTAATCCTAATCCATTACGAGCAACAGTTAAAGCTTGTCCGGCGTGATACTAATTAAACAGTTAAGCAATTCGTTAAATTCTTAGACTCTATCAATAATATCAATCTTTTACACGGTTCGTATCAGTTGATTCTTTTAAAAATAAATTATTACAAACCGGTACCACGAACCGAAGTATCAAAAAAAAAAGGTCAGGAGAGAGTTCTTCGAATTTGCAAGCTGATCTTAAATGAGATTTTAGCGTTTCCGTCGAAGTGACAAATTCCAGGACGGTTTGAGGAAGTGACCGGGAACAGAAAAATAATTGAGGACGTCCCTTAGTGGTCGGCAACAAAATTTCGAACGATTAAACGGTCGT
Source organism: Ceratina australensis (assembly GCA_004307685.1). Classification (NCBI taxonomy): domain Eukaryota; kingdom Metazoa; phylum Arthropoda; class Insecta; order Hymenoptera; family Apidae; genus Ceratina; species Ceratina australensis. The sequence continues at coordinate 922,598 of SHCU01000003.1, forward strand.
AAACCGAGCGCGGTCGAGTCGGACACGGATATCCTCTTAAAGGAGGCAGCCTGGCCAACATGGATCTAAATAGAGCCATGATTAGGCGAGATTAAGGCCGAGGGTACCCTGCTACGAGCGAATACCCGTTCCCTGTTAAGATAACGCGAGTGCCTCATACTAATCGTGTCCCTTCCTCCCGAAGATAGAGCGTTTTAGGCCTGGCCCGGGGCCCGAACCAGTCCCAATAAGAAGAACCGTGAGGACCCAGGGCCATTCCGAAGTGCGAAACGATAGATTTACGCGCCGCGTTTTTAAACGTTCCTTTACGCCAATTATACGCGTAGATAAAGGATTTCTTTCCGTCTGTGTGACAATGATAAAAACGGAATCCGAAGTTTTACGACGGCTTTTGAAAAAAAAATAAGAATGTCGCGGCGTCTTGTCCCCGGGCTCGTAACTCCGTTTCATCTACCGATTTACGAACGCGTATCGCGTCTTATCTTCTTCTTACACGTCGATTTACGAGCTCGAGGAATCCCGAAAGCGAAAATCGTCGTCACTTACGCGATTTTCCGATTCGGAAAAGCCGAGTAACAGCGTTTCGCAATAAACTCGAATGAACAGAGAAGTATACGCATGCCACTCGTCTCGATTCACCCTGACATTTATTTTATTCTATCCTGCTCTCCCCCCGAAAATTCAATCTTCGTAAAACCGAATTTATCGCGGCGTTTTCGAGGTAAGGAAATAATTTGTCCGAAAATCGGCTGTACTTTCGGCCACGAGGTAGGCAAAGGACACTCGTAGGAGGCGGAGAAATGATATTACACCGTGGCCACGGCGATAACGCACGGGGGGACGAGATAAAGGGACAACAGGAACGAACAAAGCGCGATTACCATTTGTCATGCCCGGTAAACGACGCGACCCGGCCCGTTATAAAGTATAAACGCTGCGGCGCGGAGATTACGAAAGTCTGTCGTGGTGATAATGCGCTTCGCGCGACACGCACGCGAGAGGAACGGCCACGGTACTACACAAACTTATTATCAGATCCCTACGCTTCTCGCCCTTTGCGAGAAATCGAGTTCCGAACCGGACGATTACCAACCGAACCAAGGAGATTAGTGTTATCGCCTGACAGTGAACTGCGAAAAACGTCAATCCAACTCTTTTTTTTTTAGAAACAGAATAGGCATTCCGATTGATATAAATTTTTTTTAAAAAGGAACTTGTATCAAGAAAATCGTCTTTCTGTTTAAAAGACACGTACGGTGCACAGGATGGAGACGTTTAATTTGTGAACAGGTCCTCCTATCGGCGTCGTTAACTCGCCTTATAAATTAGCTACAAGACCACGCGGTCAGATAAAGTAGTATACGCGCGTGCTTTCCTTTCTTCGAGCAGGTAAATGTACACGAAATTAAGATATCCGCAGGCCAGGCCGCTAGTCTAAATCGTTCCCATTTGTATAAGACCTCATCAACGATTTATGTCGCACAGCTTCATACGAATTTACCTTATATGTATACGTATTTATTTTAGAATAAAGTAAAACAGAAACGTTAGTCTCAATAAATTAACATTCGTTGGTGCGAGGTTATATGTGAATTAGTCATTCACATTCCAATACAGTGTTCAGCAGGAATTTTTGACTGTCTCCTAATTGAAGAATCGAATTGTCCATTACGCCCACGCTATCTTAACGTCGAAATTAATCCAAGCTGATCTTCGGCGCTACGACGAAATTGACTTAACGCAACGCCCACGGTAGAGTTTGATTTATGGACCGAAGATACGCTGGATCGAACCCGAGTTACGCTGCCCTCGAGCCACGATAGATCTAGATTGTGCAAAGCCGATGCTGCGATAGATCTGACTGAGCTATGCCAGGTCTAATGTTACATTGAACGTACAATCGATTCCGTATCGAGATATCTTAACCCTTGCATTCAATGTACATTCCACTAACTTATTATTTCTATTTCCAATATTTCCTGAATGCATTATACAATTCCTTTTATCGATTCAAATGAAATTTTACAGAAAGAAAATTGAATTCACGCCATAATTATTTGTTAAAGAATTAGAATTGAAAATATTTCATTATTCTCGCTGACTCCTTATTTCGACTTCGACATTCCTTCGGCATTCCTAAATCCTTTCATCAATTCACGTGAGATTTGTTAGAAGAGGGAAACGTTAAATTTGATCAGCGGGTATTCATCAATTCGCTGATTTATAAGATTTATATAGATATGGCAGCACAATTGGCATTCAGAGTGGATTACGTAAGTAAACCTCCGGTAATCGAATCCAACTTAAGTCCCCGTGTCTTTCTCTCATTACCGTTATTACGTGTCACCGTGTATCGCTGACAACGTAATCACTGCGATTACCTTCGTTCACTTTACTGATTTTCATCCGTAGCCGATTCGCTATCGCCTCGAGGACGTCAGAGGGAATTCCATCTACCTTCGAACCAGATACATACTTCGCTAATAAGTAATAACGATACAATCGTTCCTTTCAACGCGCACCTCGTTCTATTATTACAGCTTGGGCGTGTAACAGCAGCGAAAAATGCGCGGTGAAGAAATAGTTTGCGTCAAGACTAACTAGTATCTGTTATGCGAGCCAATCATTGCAAATATTTCTATTCAATATATTTTATATACAATACAATTATATATACAAATATTCATCTATTAGTTATTAAAATCATGAAAATCAGAGGGTGTAACGGATGTTAATAAACTTTTAAACCCTGGAGCAAATCAATTTCTCTGACTGGAACCTTTTTTTTCTCATAGAACACAAGCGGTACCAGTTCGTTGGGACATAAAGTTTCGTCTTTATTACCGAGTGATGGTGAGGGCGGATACTGGATGGAGCCAGAAGATCGCAGAAGTGGGGGATGATTGATGCAGCCCGGTTATCGGGGACACGGACCCGAGGAAGACGCGACCGATCCACGGGTCTCATTACCGCGACACGAGATGCTCATATTATCGTCATTTTTATTAAACACCGCTCGTACGTTTTCGGCCGATCCTCCCGAGGACGATAATGTCCTCGTCGAGTGGTCGATGAAATATTAGCCGTGGCTCGACGATATTTACGTAATTAAAGGGTTGCCAAAGCTCATCGGTTCATTCTTCGGATTTCTATTCCTTCTTTAAAAAAAAATTTAAATATTAATTTGAGAAAAACTATACTGGCACGTAAATGTTTGGCAAATGATTTTTGAACAGAGTAGTAATAATAAATAAATATCGAGTAAGTAGCTTAACCTTTTTACTGCCAACGACGATACATCGTTATTACTTTTATTATTTATTATTTGTTTTTTCGAGAAAAAATATCTGATGAATGTGTTTAGATAAATTTATAATAAGTTGTAAAATATTTAATTCCTTCTGTAAAATTCTATGAGCCACCCGAGACAAAATGCTTTACAAATTTTTATCATAGAATTAAAAGAATTCTTTAATTTTTCTTAGTATACAATTTTTGGCTCTTAAAGGGGTTAAGAAATTTTAAGCTTTGAATATTGATATAATACTATTTCATTTATCATCAGGTTTGCCTGAATATTTTCTGTATATAGCTAATAATATTATAAGCTGAATCGCAATGAATCTACTAACGAAGAGCACTGGCAGAAAACAAACGAGACTGCCTAATTATTATCGAAGATAAGGAATCGAAGAATGACGAACGAGTTTCGAAATGAAAAAGCCGCTGGCTAGCCACGCTCGCTTGCCCCGTAATAATTGACTCGGGAACGCATATAAACCGCAGCATGGCGGTCGGATGGATAATTAACTAACAATTAGGCCTCGCGTCCGAGAAAAAAGATAAAAGCGTAAAACGAGTGGCATATGGCCCGGTTCGCGTTGTTCGAAAATCGACGATTCATTCGGGATACTTGACTTCTGTCTGTCCGCTCTCCCTCCCTCATCATCCGGCCTTATTTCCCCTCTCTGTCTATCCCCCGTTGTCTGTCATCGCTGTCAGCCAGTCTCCCCCATATTTTGTTCATTATTCGTTGCTCGCGTGGCCGTTCGGCCGCGAAAACACGGCACCGCAACGCGTAACCGCAACTTCCTCGATCCTGCCTGCCTTTCCATCGGTCTAATGCCTCTCATTGCTGTTCCAACGATGCGTGATCGCCAACGACGGTAAAAGTTAAAACGACTCCCGATGACTCTCGCGAACGGTAATGATCCCCGTAATCGATCTCGAACGGATTTCGAAGGGGAAATCGCCAGTCGTTAGGCTTCGACTTCGATTCATATTTTTAGGCATATCGAGCGATTCAAAGTATTTTTTCAAAATGAAAGAATCGACGAGACGCGAGTTTCTCGTTGGGAAATAATTAAAATACAAATGCGTGTAAACGGATATTTGAACGAGCGAAATCGGTTTCGCACGATTAACACGGATTACGTATATGAGTCGTGTAACCGTGGCGGTTTGGAAATTTTGCAGATTCACTTTCGTACGAGTTTTCCGATAATTCAATATACATAATAGGAACGCGGCGTAGCGCGGCCGAGCGGGCGGCATGGTAATTGGTGCTAACGAACACGCTCTGTCATTCACGACAGCGAAAATGACTGCGGCCGAGTGGAGCGTTTCCGGTTCACCGGCCAACTTCCGCGGCAGAACAATGGGAGCGCTTAACGCACCGGCGAAAGTCGTTAGTCAGTGTTATATTCCGCGTCGGTATGCGAGCCGTGCAACGCCGCGGCCAAATGCGTTAATCTAATTTTCTGGGCATCGATTAACGCACCTCCCCCGTCCAACATACTCGATAACACTGACTGAGTAAAATGTGAAAAAAATTTGCTCCATGCTCGTTTCAATTTATAATTAATTCATTATTTACTCGTTACTTATTGGGTTCTTATGAATAAAATAGGTCGTTCATATTTTATAATTGATTCACTAAACGAAGAAGATACGCGTCTTTACAGGCGGAAGGCTTGAGATGAAGTGACTGTCACTGTATTAAAACAATTAAACAAATTAAAATGATTATCTTTGCAAAGCAACTATTCAAAAATCAATATAACATCATGCAACTTCATGCAGGCAGGCAGATACATGTTAATATCTATACATACACATGCATCGTCATTTCTCAACATTGCTATTATCAATTTTATAGTAGGCTCTCTGTTAGAAGAACATGTGCAATAGTTAAAGATAGGAGAATAAATCGATGGAAATCGTGTAAGAATTTTATTCAACTTTTTCCTACAAAATCATGAAGTTTTGAATGGGATTAATTGACAGTTCCTAGAAATCC
>SHCU01000003.1:928576-940218 GCA_004307685.1 Ceratina australensis
GAGTAAAATGTGAAAAAAATTTGCTCCATGCTCGTTTCAATTTATAATTAATTCATTATTTACTCGTTACTTATTGGGTTCTTATGAATAAAATAGGTCGTTCATATTTTATAATTGATTCACTAAACGAAGAAGATACGCGTCTTTACAGGCGGAAGGCTTGAGATGAAGTGACTGTCACTGTATTAAAACAATTAAACAAATTAAAATGATTATCTTTGCAAAGCAACTATTCAAAAATCAATATAACATCATGCAACTTCATGCAGGCAGGCAGATACATGTTAATATCTATACATACACATGCATCGTCATTTCTCAACATTGCTATTATCAATTTTATAGTAGGCTCTCTGTTAGAAGAACATGTGCAATAGTTAAAGATAGGAGAATAAATCGATGGAAATCGTGTAAGAATTTTATTCAACTTTTTCCTACAAAATCATGAAGTTTTGAATGGGATTAATTGACAGTTCCTAGAAATCCTACAGTAATCCTTAGACACCATCTGGTTTCGAAATCCTAGTAGAATAACTGAAGATCATTCATCGGTTTCGAGCGTTTGTGAAACGCCGTAGGGGTGGCAGAGGTTTTTTATTCGAAAACGTGGAACGGATCGTGAACAAATTGCCACCGTAAGGAGAGGGAATAAAAAAGACAATGTCATCTGAGAATTGGACGTGAATTAGTGAAAATTCTCGTAGGGTCCGAGACCCAATTAGAGGTGGCTCCATTCACCTGAGCCTGCCCGCCGGGCATCACCGAGGTCTCGCCTGAAATCGCTTTTTAATGGCCGATCGGTCCCGATTCCGTGTTCCGTTCTTCGGCTATATACGCGTCACATCCGGCGCGATTTACGAGGGAATTAAAAGATCGACACGACCAATCCGACGACGTGTACGTTAACGATTCTGTCCGATTTCGGTGTCGAACACGGCTAAGGATGCATCGATCTCGCGTGGCTCTGTCGTGTTCGTTTAACGACCCGAATGAAGATGTTTCGTACTTTGTTACTCCGTCGTTCGGGTCTCGAAGAATTTAATTTAACGTGGAATCTAACGCCTCGCGTACAACGATGCGTATACCGTTTAGAAGGAAATCGTATAAATATATAAGGAATGTATCCTTAGTATAATTGAATTATTTGTTAGTATAATTGAATTCTAGCGCTCTGTTATAGAAATCAGGTCGATAGGTCAGACCTCTAATTATATTAGGTTGGGGGAAAAGAAATTCATTATGTTATCCCTGAATGGGTACTGCGGTAAATTTTCACGATTTTTTCAAATTGCTGTATCTTGGGATCTAATGTATAGAAAAATCTGAAACCCTGGGTAAATGTTCTACTATTTGAGGAGAATATCTGAGCATAGTTTCAACCGGATCGGCCAACTTTCAATTTTTGCGAAATTTTGAAGTACCCCTGTAAATTTTCACGATTTTTTCAAATTGCTGTATCTTGGGATCTAATGTATAGATAAATCTGAAACTCTGGGTAAATGTTCTACTATATGAGGAGAATGTCTGAGCATAGTTTCAACCCGATCGGCCAACTTTCAATTTTTGCTAAATTTTGAAGGGATACCCCTGTAAATTTTCACGATTTTTTCAAATTGCTGTATCTTGGGATCTAATGTATAGAAAAATCTGAAACTCTGGGTAAATGTTCTACTATTTGAGGAGAATATCTGAGCATACTTTTAACTCGATGGGTCAACTTTCAATTTTTGCGAAATTTTCAAGGGGTACCCCTGTCGATTTTTTCAAAATCCGGCGAAAATTTCATGTTCGCCGATCGGGCAGAAAGTATGCTCACGCGTTCTGTTCTCATAGAAACACATTTACCCAGATTTTCAGCACTCTCTATCCATTAGATTCTGAGAAAAACGAATTTGAAGAAAAAATTAAAAGTCTGCAGATTGGGTTGAAAATATGCTAACATATACTCCTTATATAGTAGTACATTTACTAAGGTTTTCTTATATTATCTTAGGTTATCTTACTAAGGTTTTTTTATATATTAGATCTAATGGATTTCCTTTTCCCCAACCTAATACTATTACTATCAAGACAATTTATACACACGTGGCGTGCGAGAGATAACGTAAGCCACACAGGGTATATGGTATATAAAAATGTACGATAAAACTAAGCAAGGGACAATAGCGTGAATAACATCATTGAATGTTGCTTCTTTGTTGTTTTAGGTACGTTTAGTAATTAGCCTAAATTAGTGTATTGCATTTTTGTATAAAATAATATAATCCTTTGTTATTTTAGAAACAATTCATGTGTTGTTCACGTAAGGAAACCATATTCGACTGTAACTTTAACATTATAAGTATTCAATTAGTCGGTTATTCTTTTCTTTATAAAATGTGAGATAAAATAAATCTCAATAAAAAATGAGATAGCGGGTGAATCCATTAACCGAGGGATCGATTGTTTGGGAAAGTCTCGGTGGCGAAAGGACGCGTTTAAAAGACGATTTGCGGCGAGTCGGGGCCTGTGATTTCAGTCGATAAATTAACGTGGTCGCTGTCAGCCGCGGCCGGCGATTACCGCGGATTCCAGTGCACGCTCCACTTTACCAATTTTCTCGATTACCGGCATGAAAAGCCCGGTTAAGTGGACGTCGAGCCAACCGGAAGGCGTTCCCGGGAACCTCTACCGAATTATCGGGCTACATTTTCCTCCGAGATGTCTCGGAAATCCCTCTAATTTCGGTGACGAAACGTCTAACAGCACCTTTCGGAAAGTTTCACCAGGCGATCGTTCCACCTGCAGATGTGTATGTGGTTCTGACAACCGTTTGATAGATATTCATTGCAATCTTCCGAACTTCGCGATTAACTTCCAATGCTAAATCGTTCGAAAGAGATTAAGGCGAAGCTTAATGGAATGAAAATTCCGTGAAATTGCTGGCGCGATCATGGTATAATCGCTAGTTATGTAAAAACTAATTCACGCTTGTAACGCGAGGTTTAACAAGCAACGGAGAGAGAGAGAGAGAGAGAGAGAGATAGATAGATAGACGGATTTCAATCAATTCCTGACGCTTAGTCATACCACGGGTGAACAAAAACTCTCATAGAAGTCGATTTCAACATAAAAACGTTGGAAACAATAGAGAAAGGTAATGGCAAACCCGTGAAAATCGAATTAACCGTGCGGGGGCAATTACGAATAACAAAATCCGTAGCGGGGACGTTAATGAGCGTCACCGGAAACGCGGGAACCGCGCGCGCGGGGGAGGAACGCAGTGCACCTCCTGCGGCCGGTTCGCAGCTTCCGGTTCGCTTGGGGGCTAGCAAAACGCCACGAGGGGACAGAACGCACCAGTTGCGGTGGTTCGCCGCGATAAAATCATCTAATTGTTTCGCTAAGCGTATGCGAATGTCCAATACGCGTTCACGCGCTGCCGATGCCATGCAACAACATGTTTTTTTTTTCTCTCCCCTTTTTTTTTATACCGTAGCAGCGTAACAGTAGGTACATAAAAATCTATTGTTCGCCGAACTTGTGTTAAGCTGACGCGTAAGTAGATTCTATTCAAACGAGGTGATTCTGATACCGAATAAAATGAATCGCTGTTATCTTTTCCTTATGGAATAACCTACATGCTTATCTCGTTTAACATATAATTTAAATAACAAGAGAAAAATAATGAAAATTGATTCATGGATGGTAATTGGGACTTGGGCGAATGCAAATAACAGGGCTCGCGGGAAATCGTTTCTTTCCTACCCGCGGCCCGAATTAGTCCGTCCCGCGAACCGTAATGCGTATTGTAATTAGAGCAACTATGTCTTGGCAGAGATAAGCTCGGTTTCTCCCGGTGTTACACGAGGTACGAAGGCTTACAAAACGCGGGCACCCTCCTTAATGAAGATAATTGCGTTTCATATTTATGTTTATTGCGTGCGATAATCAAGATTGGCACTCGATGCGATGGAAACCCGCGTGACGGGGGTTATGTATGCGAATTCAGAAGTAAAACGATTCCCGAGGCGAGGTTCGACCGCGATTCAGCCGGCGATAAAACCGCGAGATGTTGCGCTCGCGAGCTGATACGGATTAATTACGTTAAATCCAGCGTTATTAATTATGGTTGGCTCTGTCTAAAGGGGAATTAACAAGTACGATTGAAGCGGAGTAGCATTGGCGAAGACTAATGATAGGTGTGTTAAGAAAATACAGGTTGCTTCTTGCCGGTAACCGAAAGAAACGAAACCGGACCTTGAACGATCCCATGAGAAGAATAGCAAGCTAGAATTCTTATTTTTCCACGAGTTTATTCCTCATACTCTCCGCCAGTTAAAAGTTGCTCGTTTCAATTACGTATTCGAAATAATTTAATTAAGAATCCCTGCTCCGTTCGCGAGAGTATCGACGAACGATGCACCTTGCGAGGGCGTTGAAACAGGTAGAGAAGGATGTACGACGCTGAACATAATTAGAAGTTATACTATCTATACCGCCTTCGTGGCAACGATAAGCGATGGCCATTATTTCCGTGTTTAGATAATCTGATGGATGAGCCGTAGGATCGGTTTACTCACCCGCACCACCTACACTCGCCGTCCAAAAAGTACCTGATAAACAGCAAGTTTAAGAACGGATTCAACGCGAAGCTGTTGCAGCAACAAAGTGAACCAACGGCTGGAATAGAATAAAAGTCACCGGGACTTCTATACGCGTAAGCTGCTTCGCGGAATCGTGCGAATAATACCAATTTAGGCCGAGAGTCCTAAGCAGCGTATCATTGCATTCGGAACGGAGCGCGATTCCCATGCGAGACATAGAGGCGGGCGTTATTATAAAAATTAAACGACGTTCATGCGATTGATTATCGAAATTACATATCATTCGAGCGGATTTTCTGCGGAACGATTTGCCGTGACGAAGAAGGAGAGACGGGGTCGCTTGATCGACGTAATTGTACGCGACCACGCCGAGAGGAGAAGATAGAGCTAGCTTCGAGGGCTTAATAAGTCGTTTTCGAGAGAGAGGGAGATAATCCCCGTGCGGCGGGTGTGTCATTTGATTTCTTGTAATTTCGTGTTGCTCGCGCCGCGGAATGCCGCGTACCATCCACGCCTCGTCTCTTCGTTTCATCCTTTATCTCGATCGGACACACGCCTATTTAGACGCTTGGTCTACGTGTATTTCTATTCTCCATTGTGTCCCCGTTTCATCTTCTGTGACAGCGATTCTCAAAATTCTTTCCTAAAACTATACGCACTCTCTCAGTGTATTTACATACTGATTGAGAAAATTGATTCTTAAATCCAAGATACCATTCATATCTATGAAGTAATTTCAGGGACATAATAGAAATCAGTTTAAATTAGAATAATGTGTATCCAATCGGAACAACAAAGTTTGAGAGACTCTGTTGCAGGAGGATCATTTTTCCCATACCCTCGGTTTACATACTGATTGAGAAAATTGATTTTTAAATCCAAGATACCATTCATATCTATGAAGTAATTTTAGGAACATAATAGAAATCAGTTTAAATTAGAATAATGTGTATCCAATTGGAACAACAAAGTTTGAGAGACTCTGTTGCAGGAGGATCATTTTTCCCATACCCTCGGTTTACATACTGATTGAGAAAATCGATTTTTAAATCCAACATATTATTCATATCCATGAAGTAATTTTAGGAACATAATAGAAATCAGTTTAAATTAGAATAATGTGTATCCAATCGAAACAACAAAGTTTGAGAGACTCTGTTGCAAGAGGATCATTTTTCCCATACCCTCGGCCGGAGCGAGATTACACTCATTCAGAGATTTCGGCCGGTCCTTTCAGTGGACTCTCGTTTTTGTTTTTTTTTTCCTCTCTTCAGGCTTGTTCAATGGGCCGTGGTTTCTCGACTGGATTTCCGTTCTTGCCCGGCGCGACGACGACGCGACGATCGAGGCATCGTGCCCCCGGGGAGTCTTTCATTCACTGGAAAGGTGGAACGGTCGACGTCACTCGCCGCTTAAACGCAGGAAAGGAATCGTGGGCCACCGTTGCAGCACGAAATTAGCTCGCCGGTGTACCTGTTTCGTTGGGGAGTGTCTTTCGCGTGGGACGATCCTCTCTACCTGGCGCCAAGACTTAGGCGCTTCGTAGATCCTTTAATCGATGCAACGCCGGAGCGTGTCCTCGGATTCCGAAGTGAACGCTGTGTCCGATCGGGTTTATCGATCGTGAACCCGGGGGCTGAACACGCGCGACAAGACCCGATTAAGTCGCATACTAATTACTCGAACGAGAGACGAGCAAATCGGTTACACGTCTGCTCGCGCAATCGATGAGCCGAACATCCATTACCTGAATACCCTTAATAACGTGTCGTCCGACGATGAATCGTACCCGTAGCTGGATAAAGCCGACGGGTTTCGGGCTCGGCTCGCGGTCCGGCTTGAAATAAGAATAAGAGGAAAAGGTTCCGAGGGGCGAGATAAAGCAACCGAGCTTTCTGCCTCCTCGGTGGAACGCGGAGATACACGGAGGAGTGGAAGAGGAGGAGGCCGAAGCTAGGGAGAGGAACGATTCAAATTAAATGCCGTTGAAACAAAAAATGATCGAGTAATGACAGCGCCGGGACCCTCGCGGTGGCTCGGGTATCTTTGAGCACGCGGTGAGAGAGGGAGAGGAACCGTGTGATTACCCATCGACCAATAGCCGTGCTCAGAGCGGCCATCATGGTCCAGGGAAGACGTGCAATCACGCGGTTCTCCAGCATCTTTCCTCCGCGGGACCGTTTCCTTCGGGCACGCGTGCAATTCTTCCCGCGAGCCGGCTAACAACCGATCCGTAATGTTCCGCGAAACGGAAGGTGAGCTCGTCGGTTGTTCATTCAAGAACGGCCCACCGATATACCAGATTTTAATTGACGTTCCGCGATCCGGTATTTCCTCGTGATGATTATAAAACGCAAGTAGTTCGTTACATTGTTGTATTTCATTTGAATTTCACAGATAATCCTATTTTCGTATTCGTACTCGGCTTGTAACGAACTTTTAAAGCGGTTAATAAATAACGTTTGAAAAATGACGAACGACGTTTCATTTTCCTAGTCGTGACCCTCTTAACTGTTTTAAAAGCGATTTCGATTTCCGCGGAGCGAGTTCTCCGTTTGACAAATTACAGCGACACGGGCGCGGGCGCGTTGCGTCACTTCGTTCGGAATAACTGGAGTAGCTCGAAAGGAAAGGGGACGTCGTTTTGACGAAGTGTAACACGGTTGCGCAAAAGTAAAACTAGATAATGGCCGCTTTCACGTACCGTAGCCTCGCACGGTGGTACAACGGTGGAACCTACGTATGTATGTAAGTTAACGAGTGCGCGTTATCCGACAGCCATCATTGATGAGCGGTGAGCCTTATAACGTTAATTATTTTCACGGTTCTCAACTCGTCTTCCAGAGTATTTAACGACCGAGTCGTACGTCTGGCGATAGGAAACGTTCGAGAGAAGAATGGTTAATCGATCGATGCGAATTCTACGTTAAAATGTCACGACGGTTCTGTCGGGCAAAGGTTGAGTCATCGTAAATTGTTCTTCGGTGAAATCCCGGTTGCGTCTCAATCGGGAACAATTAAGCCTAATGAATTCGAAAAAGGCAATGAAACTCGCGTATTTGCATGATGCATGAGAACCGGAAATTTACGAGCGCGCATTTTTTCTCTCTGAACGATAACACTTAAACCCTTGTAATTGCATCCTGTATAATAACAACATATATTCTTTAAGCCTTGTCCACTGACCGGCCACGGTTCGCAGTCCCGAGCTCGCCTGTCTGTTCCTCTTTATCCGATTTCACTCGCGGCAACTCGTGTGAAACGCGACGAGCACACGTCGAACGGCCGCTTAATAACTCGTTAATTATCGTTTTAGGAAATCCGCGCTCGCATCGCATCCAATTACTTTACGTAACTCCCGCGCCTTCATTTCTCCGCTCCGGTCGCGGTAATTGGTTTAATTGCGTTTCGCAAACCGGCGGAGAGAAGAAAAAGAAGGAAGCCGGCGGTGATTAGAAAGAGCTGCTGGAACAACGAGACTCTTTTACCCGGCGTACCCCGTTCCTCAACGGTTTGTCACCTTATCGCTGTGCAATCCTATCGTCGTAACGTAACGTCCTCGTTAGCGTTTACAATCAATAGTAACGTATTACGATTCCACAGACTTGTATGTATATAAAGTTACGGGTTTCAATTACCCAGATAAATTATCTAGAAACATGGTTAGTTTCATTCCGGTTGTAGCGCGTCGATTAAGAAACGGTACGAAACGGTACGGTTGGTACGAATTGAGCAACCTTGTATGAATTCTAGCGGTCGGTGTTCTTTCTCGCTGGTCAAAGCGAGTTATCAGGCGTTCGTGCGTTCATGGTTTGGTGAATGCGCGATGGCGAATTGAATCGAGGCGCGAGATCGGCGTACGCGTATCTGTATAATATAAATCAACGTAATGGCGGCGAATTAGCAGCGCGAACGTCAGGAAGCCGGAGCACGGTTCATTATGCGCTACGGCGGTCGTGAAAAAGTTGCGCGTCGATTTTGTTGCTAGAATGCAAACCGATTCTTATCCGCCGCATGAACGCGCGCTGTTAATTCGTTGTTTCATTTTCTTGCTCGTTCCACCGTCGGCGTGGCGTCGGCCATGAATATGGATCGCGGATGAATTATGAAAAAAAGAAATAACGAAACGAGACAATGCCGATGCAACCGCCCGTGTGCCCGTTATGCGCACACGCGTTGACGCGCGCTTTTTAGGCCAAGGGATTTCTGCACCGCCAATTACAGCGAAATCTGCCATTCAGGTTCCCTCGTTTTTAGCGAATTTCTAATCCAATTACCGTTGTCGAAACTTTCCACTCGCGATCGAGATACACGTACGTATGTGCGGCTAAATAAGTACCACAGGGATCGGGCGTTGTTAGCGACAGCAAATCATGCTCCGCAAAACTCGAACTACTACCATTATTATCAATTGCTGCTCGATACATTGTACGCGAGTGAAACGTATATGTACATACGTAGCAGCTATTATTAGCTGGCTCCCGCTTGCATATACGTCCGCAGGGGGACAATATTCAAAGATAAAAATAAACATTAACCGGAGCTGGCCAAGAATAATTGTCCGAAGGTGTATATAAGAAGCTATTATTTATATTATTTCCCGGAATGCAATTAACTTTCTGGCTGGTTTCAACTGCAACTGCAAGGTTTACCGACGATTACGTCGCGGGGACAACAAAAAATTGTAGCAAGGTTAATGATAACCTTAAAGCTCGATAAGATCGAGGAAGCCGTGCGATCAGAGGACGGAAAAAATATTGAAACGCAACTAAGTTATTTACTACGGCAGCGTGGAAATCGCGTGATTCTTGGGAGGAGGAAGGAGATCGACGGATCGCGATCAAAAATGACGGCGCTTGATTGCCGTCAGAGGTACCGTCCTCCTTACACGAAGTTTTTGAATTGAAACAACTGGTCTCTATACGGAAACTCTCTCGACGGAAAAACGAAGCAATTTATTCCGGCAAACGAACATATCAAAAAATGTTCAGCCTGTACATAATACATAACGAATATCCTTTTCGCTTTTTATTCTGGTGAAATCGAAGAGAAAGTTTTTTAAACACGTTCACCGGAAATATATTATTTTTCTGCATAAGCAAGACGGACAGATTTTTTTACTATTAATTTTTTCCACTCAGATTTTCGGGCGGGGCGTAAGGCGCGGACGGAAGTTTGGCGACGCGGACGCCGCGAAGGAAGTAATTCGCGGAGAGTACTTGGCTTGTTCAGACCACGCGGGGGCATTGTCTTGACAACTTAGCGGTTATTTTACACGCTGTTAGCTCGGTAAGCTAGCCACGAGTTTACCGCTGTTTCTATGCTAATGAGCCGCTCTCCAAGACGAACGAAGCTGGAACACGCGGCCGGCCAAGGCGGCGACGACGTCTCCTCAGACTTTGTGTTTCCCCGTCGAGCTCGAGTTAATTCGGAAACTCTTGGCTTAACTTCGCCCGAAGGAAATAGTCGATGTGTGCTCCAAGTTTCGTGAAAGCACGTTTTGTAAATTTAACCGAAGTCCCATTATTTTGCCAGACGAATTAACCAAAGGTTTAACCGCAAAGCAAAATATTAAACAAGCGATCATGAATTTCCTTATTTATCTACTCGTTTATATTAATTCTACCCGAGAACTCTGGTAGGTTATGCAGGACCTTAAACACGGAGTCGCGTATTGCGAGGGTATCGGTGGTTTCGTGAAAGCACGTTTTGTAAATTTAACCGAAGTCCCATTAT
Organism: Ceratina australensis; assembly: GCA_004307685.1. Taxonomy (NCBI): domain Eukaryota; kingdom Metazoa; phylum Arthropoda; class Insecta; order Hymenoptera; family Apidae; genus Ceratina; species Ceratina australensis. The sequence continues at coordinate 938,899 of SHCU01000003.1, forward strand.
TTTGTCAGACGAATTAATCCAAGGTTTAACCGTAAAGCAAAATATTAAGCAAGCGATCATGAATTTCTTTTTTCATCTACTCGTTTATATTAATTCTACCCGAGGGCTCTAGTAGGTTATGCAGGACCTTAAACGCGGAGTCACGTATTGCGAGGGTATCGGTGCATTTTGTCAGCAGCGTTACAGCTCGGATAAATACGAGCAAGTTTCTGTATTAGCTTAGCCTGGTTCGGATTAGCTGGTTGGCTCGCCTTTGCGAGTACTCCGCGTAAACTGCTCGCGCATACCTATAAGGATCCCCGCGTTACCCGCCGCGCCACCACAGCCGCCACAAAGGTAACTTTAATTGCTACAATAATATATGCGCGAGGCATTTGCATCTGTGCCGAGCCGGTGCCTCGTAATTCTATACCCCCTTACGTTTAATTTCCACTTTTACGCCAACCCCTGACACGCTCATTGTTCAATAACTCTCTCCCCCTCGTGTACGAGCCGGCAATTAATTCCCTTTCTAATTTCAGCAAATTACGCGCTTCTTTATTCAACGATTTGCATTCGAATCGACGAGTCGCTATAATTTCGTAATGCTCTGATAAAGGTAACAGACAGAGAGCACGCTTCGTATTTGTAGAGCGTAGAATTTAAAAGTTGCCGTAGGGACAGAGGAAATTCCGGCAGCTGTTAAAAAACGGGTTGAACTTTTCTCGCACGCGATTCGCCTGTATCCGTTACGTACACGGTGGTAAATAACGTGCAGAGTAGTATGTATCTAGAGGAGGAGCGAATCTAGAGGAGGTTTGCGGCGTCGATTCCGTGGCATTGACTCGCACGACCTCGAGCATTACTGTAATGGTCGTAACCGCCTTAAAAAGCGGTCTCGGGCGCCATCGGCTAGCGCAACATGCAAATTGCCGGTTGTTCGATCCGGCAGGGAATCCCGGGATTCCTCGATTGGCTGGCCACTCATGCACACGCGTCCCCCCGCGCATCGCGGGCCCGGGGAAATGGGAAAAAGAGTTGGCCGACCGGGGCCGACCCGTGAAACCGTAGGAAATTGTACACGATTACGTACTAGGAAGCGATCGCCCGTTTCGTGGAATATCGACGGTCCGCCGTTACCCGGAGAGCCGACCGATTCGCGTCCAGTGCTCGTCCCGGTAGAAACAATCGTGGCTCGTTACGTATTTTTCTGTTCCCACCTACATTCCTGTTTCACTTCGTGTTTAACACTAGATCGACCAACGAAGTTACTTCGACTGCTTTTTAGCTTCAAGTAGAAAAAGAATTATGTACAGTCGTACCTCGATACACCAGTGTTTT
>SHCU01000003.1:941403-962545 GCA_004307685.1 Ceratina australensis
CGCGTCCAGTGCTCGTCCCGGTAGAAACAATCGTGGCTCGTTACGTATTTTTCTGTTCCCACCTACATTCCTGTTTCACTTCGTGTTTAACACTAGATCGACCAACGAAGTTACTTCGACTGCTTTTTAGCTTCAAGTAGAAAAAGAATTATGTACAGTCGTACCTCGATACACCAGTGTTTTGAGATATGAGCCGCTGAGCGGGCGATATTTTGCTTTGAGATGAGAGCAAGATTTGAGATATGAGGAATCGCACACTACACCGCTGCACACGACCCAAAATTCGGGGCATATGTTGGTGTCGAGAAAAAGAATTACTTTGAGCAATTTGTCATACGAGGAAAGTTACGGAACAAATTAAACTTGTATGTCGAAGTACCTGTATATAATGATACAATTCGTTAGACATTTTTTTTTTATTGTTAATATTTCCAATAACCTGTTTAATAACTGTAAGTAATATAAGACAATATTAAAAATTAATTTTAAATAAATTTCTTTACACCTTAGTTATTCTTTCACAATGAAGTCATTTTCACTGCTTTTCGGCAATATAGATATATGTATACTAAGTTTCAGTCTTTCTAGTGTTAACGTTGCGAAAATGTTCATATTCGTGGATATCATCGAGCGTCTCTACGACGTGCAGAAGATATTTTAGGGAGGGAAAATAAATTTGCGTTCGAATAAAACCGGGGGTTCGACGAGTAACAAATAATCTTGGTCCACTCTTTGTTTTGACCGGTGGTAAAAGTGTTCCATCGGCGACCGGACGTGCGTGTTCCGCGTCCCGCGGGATCAATGGATTCGCGGCCGGGGAAACAAAGGGCCTGGGAGTCCGCGAGGGGGAAGAAAAAGAGCGTAGGAGCGACGGAGAACGGTGTAGAGGTAGGAACGATGCATGTACGAATGTACCGGCCGAAAACGCGGGAAGGGAGTAGGTAGTAGATCTATCGTGGCGATAGAGCCTGGTCTGCGGCCAGCCATGAAAAATAACGAAAATTTAGTCGAGGGCCGGCCGCGAACCGATTAAGTCCATTATACAGTTTTATCAGCATGAGAAAGATCTAATAGCTCCGCTTCCCCTTACGAGTTCGACTCGCTAATTCTTTCGCCTCGCGTGTCGACGTAAGCGCGAAGCCACCCCCGCCCGATGTGTCATACTCGCCGGACGCCTGAGAAGACATTGGCGTTGATTTATCAGAGTTTAATTAGTACGACGGGTGCCAAGGCCCTTCAGAAAATATTTGTCGCTTACATCTACATCCGCGAAATGGAAACGAGGTCTGCTAGCGATCTCCAGTTCTACTTGCTCGTTCGATAAAAAATAAAATTGCTACAGTCTCGTTTCCACGGGAGTTAGATCTGATTTTTGTTTTTCTTAAATCGAAACGACAGCTCGAGGAACACGCGTACGCCTATGCAGCTGCGCGCGGCACAACGAGCATACAACGATAGGTAGCTTGTACGTGTAACAAGCGGAACACGCGGTATAACTAACGAGAGCGCGGTCAACCCTCGTGGCTCGAAACACCTGCAGGAAATCACAACCCCCGAATGCAAATATTATCTTAATTGCTATAGAAAAGCACCGACGTTACGTGGAAACGCTTTTTTCTTGTAGATTTGCGGCCAACCGGTCGCTAACTAACGAGCGTTGAGATTGCGCGACCGAGTGGACAGGGGGGTGGCCCTATCAACCCCTAAACGAAATCGACTGCCCGATGACTCGACGAGAATGGCGACGCTTGCTTAATAAATCTTTCTATCAATAGTCATGGGAAATGTTCCACGCTCGAAAGTGTGAACGATAAAATTATAGGATTTATCAAGGCGAAGATTGATTGGGAAAAATTCGAGGCACGCGTTTTAACAGCGGGATCATTTGCTTGATGATATCGATGAAAGTCGAGAGGGTGCGAGGTGGCAAAGTGGCTCTTAGATTGGTTTCAAGGTTATCGAGCCTCGCTATCAATGCAAATTGGCCGTAATGGAGGCCCTTATTGTTAGACGAAATCGGATACGCGAGCGAAGGATCTCGTGTTCGTCGGTACCCTTTAACCGTTCGGCTGACGCGATTGTGTCATTGAAAATCCCAAACGTGACTAACAACGCGAAAATTACTTGAGCCGAAAGGAAATAGGAACGGTTATTAAGCTGGGCGATTGAGATACGGCCGAAACGAATTCCGTTTCGACATAACGAATGAATCGTTTTGCAACGCTCTTTAGGCAACTTCCGTGCCGTCGATACCTACTGCGTGCCGTCTTTAATAATTAATTTCTCATGTAGACCTCGTGGAAACTCGGTGGCTGAATAATGAGTCGGTAAGAAACAGAGTTAAGAAATTTTTTCCTTCAAGTGTAATCAGATTACTATCTTTCGCGTAAAAACAATTAACTATACACTTTTAAGAATTGATGCTACAAGAACTTTTTTATCCTTCGTATTATTCTACGTCAGCGAGATAGGAAATCTATATTTGAAACGAGATTGTTTTAAGGATCGCGAACTCTGAAATCCGATTGTATACGCAAACGTGTAGCCGATCGTCGAACAACGATGCAACGCCAGGCCGAAAGACACGCAACGTGTTCGCGTACGATGCAATTTGCATCGCGCGAGAAACCGCAGCTTCGATTAAGCCGGCGACTCCGGTTCGCGCATCGCGTCTCTCTTTCGTGCCAAATTTCCGCTGTTGCATCGCGCGAGAACGCATTACGATCTTAATGAGCACTTAGCATAACAAACGTAAGATCGGATCGAGTTGCCGAGCGGCGTGCACGCACGCCCGAGCCTCACGGGTGCGGAGGGTTGAAAGAAAAAGGTCGGTCGGGAAAAAGCGTGAATGAGCAGAAAGCGACCGAGATAAAAACGTGAAAGAGAACGGAACGGTGGGAGGGTTGGGGGAGCGGTCAAAGGTGAAAAGGTGGAAAGAAACTTCAGGTTCGGTTCTCGTGGCGCGATGCGCATGCGAGCGCCTCCGACTTATGGAAGTTTAGCCGTTAACTTAACCGGCGTTTACCTTAATCTAAGATCAGCTCTGGCCTGCCGCGTGCACCGCTCTCGGTATAATGTATGGCCGTATGAATATGCATTGGACACGGTATGAGGTCTACCACCGACGCGAGCGCCGCTCGTACGTGTTCGACGCGCACACACTCGCGGGGACGCGTCCGACTCGCCCCTTGCGCCGTTCACGTGTTTGCTCACGCTCGCTTTGCCGGCGCGCGCGTGCAACGCGATTCCGAGCAATCGCCCGCTGAGAAAACTGTTCGTTTACTTAATCCGCGACGATTTTCAACCGTTCATTTTCGTCGCGGTATCATTCGTCTCGTTGTGATTGATATCAAGTAGAACCGTGAACACGGACAGGTTTAAACAATTGTAAAATACCGCCGGTACGGTTAAGCGTCCTTTCATCTCGGCGGAATGGATGCGATTCAACCGGATTTGATTTTTCCGTGGGGATCGGCTCGTGCTGCGTAGGCACGCAGGTTGCACGCGCGAAACGCTGTCGGTTAGCCGCGCGTGGGAGTAATTTGTGAGCCCGCGAGTGCGTTTCGTGCGTGCCGGCCGATACCGGCTCGACGGAGGAAGCAAGTGGAAGGTGGATTCTTATCTGAACGAATTTTACGACCGTTTTAAAGGATCGTTAATTTTCGAGCGTTTATCTGCTGTTCGCTGCCTTCTTCAACATCGGTTGCCGAAAACGAAATTCGGGCAAGAGAAATTATTTAGCAGCGTTCCGAGTAGAAACATGAATGTAATCGGAAATTGCGAGAAACGTCTATGAATTACATCGAATAAAATTGTTGAGGATACTTTGACAAGTCTCGCGACGCGAAATTGAAGGTTTTTAAATAGCTTTTGATAAAAATATTGGAAACTCGTTTCAGCGCGAAGTCAGTTACCGAGGATTCATGAGAGGCAATTGCACGCTGATGAGAACAGTTTTAACGCTTTTAACTTTTCACTTGGTCTTGCCGACCGGCCGGGAACGAAGAGACTCTCATGTATATTTAATAACTGACACGTGGGTTGGTACACTTGTCTAGGCTGTAAACGCGATACACGTGTATCCATGTTAATTCGCTGTCGCGCCCAGCTTTTAAAAATTCAACCTAAACGTGCACTCGTTCACACCCAGCTAACTCCATGCATTTTTTAGAATCGAACGCGATTGAATTCAGCCCGGCCGAAAGCTGTCGCTCAAGTATCACGCATAAATTACATCCAAATCTGAATTAATACACGCACAGTAGTGCTACCAGATATTACTCGATTTTTATTGTTACTTTTATCACAGAGAATATTTATATATAATAAATCTAAAATACATGAAGAACCTTATCTCTGAATGAAGTCATTGTACGTACAACATTATCAGTGTGTCAATTGATTTTAACGTCACCAAAATTCAAACATCTCTTCAGCTAATAATTTCTCAATATTATAGATCAATAATTAACTAAAGCAAAATTAATTCAAGCGTAAATTTATTTAAGTAAGTATGTTAATTAAAATAAAATATTCTTTTCCAGGTAACCTAAAGCTTTGGTGATTAGTAGACGTGAAACTATGAATATAATTCATAAATGCTTTCAAGAAAATATTGACGATGTCTCTATTACGAGTCCACTTAACTAAAAAATTAATAAAATAACTCTCTCAAAGCTATTCAACATTCGACGAGAACCGAGGTGACAATGATCTTCCATACGCCTAATGGCAAGTAAAATTTTAGCACTAAGTAGTCTACGTTTCTGTTAATGTAAAAACAATTTGTTACCCGTGTTAGCTACTGTTATAAATTAGGCGGAAGAGTCATGTAAAAACGGTCGTTGACGACACTATTGTTTAACGACGCGAAACGTTCGTTTCGTCGCCTCGCGTCGACGGCCGCTCGTGACTAATTCTCATGTTCGTTTAATGAGCCGGCCGCAAACGAAACGCGTTAGCTGTTTAGTACCCAGGTGCAGTTCGCGTATATGCATCCGCAAAAGGGCAGCGGCGGGCGTAGGTGCAAAACGAAGGGAGCGAACGAGAACTACGCGGCTCGGCGCGCGCGCGCGCTGCCTCCTTGCGGCCGGCAGCCGTGGTTTAAATCGTGTCACGCTTTGATAGTCTCATTACAGGCTCCGTTAACCTGTTTTTTTTCAATCGAGCCAAGACCGTTTCGTACATGCTCGTACCTTATTCGTACAAAAGGGGAAACGGAGAGAAAACCAGCGGAGAAAACCAGAAGGTAAAGAGACGGGGTGCGGGGTGAGGCTCGAAAGAAAAAACTGGACGTTGATATACCGTTTCGTTTTTTACCTGCCGCGCAATAATCGTCGCTTAATGGTACACGTCACGCAGCGTGGTCGACGCGAATAGCCGAAGACTTAACGATAAGACGCGTAAGCAAGAATCGAGCTACTTTCTAACAATGAATATTCGTGAACAGTCCCGAGCATCCTCGCGGTCATCCACGGTAAGGATTATCTGTCCGCGCCATATGGGCCCCGGGCGTAAGTAGCTGGCGCAGCTCCCCTCTCTATTAAATGACGCTACCCCTAATTTCTATAATTCTTCCATTTCGGCTCGCCGTCGCGTGGCTAATTCGATCTCGTGACAGCCGAGGCTAACGCGCGTTGGAATAATTATTCCTTCGTGGACACGGTTGCGCGTATTGTTTCCGAGCGCGAACCAATTTCCAGCGGCGGGCACGAAACGCTCGAATAGGTTCCACCAGGAAGTACAGCCACCGGAGTTGGCAGACACCGCGAGAGAGCCACCTACGGGCCAGATGCTCGTTAGATCCGATTCAGTGACCCGCCGGTGGCGAAATTTTTTCCTCGAAAGTTACGTTTCCTTTCGAAATCATCACGCGTCTCTTCAGCCGTTTTGATCCCATCAATCTAACCTGTCAATCGTGTTGTTACAAAACGATCGTGTACTTGACACTGTTCACAGGTACGGATGAAATTTCTCACGATTAATAAACTGCGTTTTTGTACATTATACGTTTCCAATACCGATTTCTATTTTCAACAAGTCGTTGGCTCGGAGGCTAAACGTATTAATTTAGATGAACGAAGAAGAACGTGTCTTCACTGGACTGGATTCACCAGTGCTGGCAAAAATAACAGTTTGGTAGCGACAAGCATCTTGGAAAAGCAACAACTTGATGCAACGCTGTAAAACATTACAGCTCGTGTGGTCGTTTTACTAATATAGTCTTAAATTGAAACCCGGAGCTTCTTGTGCCCGGAGCTTCTACAACATCGGTGTAATAATTCGAATTATTGAATAAATCACGAAGTTTCAATTATAACGCGCTTTTGAAAACCACATATCGCGAGATTTATCCGAGATTGTAACCGAACGACTAAAACGTGAAGAACCCTTGCAGATGCAGATTAAGTCTCTCGTGATTAATTCGTATTCCCGTGTACAACGCGTTTCCAGCACCGATCGCCGCAAATTGTTTTCAACAAGTGTACCCGGCTTTAAATAATACCGTTGTATCGTGTAATAGAATTCCGTAGAACGGTAGCTTAACAACGCGCTTTCGGTGAACGTTTCGCGCAAAATTTATCGGAATTGTACCTAAACGACTAAAGGGTGCAGAACGACGGCGAAAGAGAGACGCAGAGGGTGGGGAGTCGTCGCCCGTGGCGAGTAAGTAGTATCGTCCGTTGTATCACGGGCGAGAGAATCGTCGAGTACAAGTTGGTGGTATTTTCCCCGACGGTAGAAGCTAGGACCACCCTTCGGCCTCGATAGCTCTTCAACCCCTTCCAGGTGGTCGCGGCGGACCTCTCCTACCGCTCGACTGCTCCGGGGACCGATCTCCCGAACGAGACTCGTGGTTAGAACGAGAGCACTACGGCAAGTGGGAGAAGCGAAGTCTCGTATCAATCTCTCTCTCTCCCCTTCGCACCCCTTCCGTATCCGAGCTCCCCCCGCTCGCTACCGAGTCTCCCCGCCCCCCCTCGCTCCGTTCTCGCGACCCCCTCCCGGCGCTATAATGAAAGATATTAACTACAATTTTATATCGAATTACCGCTGAAACACATTTCAAATTAGTTGGGCGTAGCCGCGGCACGTAGCGAAGGCGCCGAGGTTGCCGTGGGTCGGATTGGTCAACTGGTTAGCGGCGCAGTTAACGATTGGTTCGAACCGGCGCGAAGAAGGGAAACCTCAGGGCGTGCCAGAGCACCGATATGGCCGCCCAGGAACGAGCGGAGGCGCCTGGTCCGCTCAGTGCCAGCAGATCAGTCGAGGCAAACCGATGCAGACGCACGCCTCGTCCCAGAGTACGCTCACGAAGCCCCAACGAGACGCAATACACACTCGGCACCTGGGGATCGGCACGCGCGATCGAGATCGATTTTTCGAAATTTCCCGCGCGACACGGTCGACCGTGACGATTGGCTAAACGAAGAGGATCGACGGAAAGAAAAGACAACGGCGTCCGGGATCTATGAAGTGTCGCGTGTCGTCGTAGGTCGTTGAAGATTGAGCAGGACACAGTGAATCGAGTTTTATTTGTAACGATAATATTCGTGTTCGACGGACAGGGCGGACCGGTGACAGTGCGAGCAGTGATCGAACAGTCGAGTGTCTTGTCGTGGGCCGACTTGTTCCTCGTTAGCCGAGCGGCGTGTTAGCTGCCGTGACAGCGGCTGTTTAACGGTGCAACGGTGTGCCGCGTTGGTCAATTAGATCACGCGGCGGACTCGCGGAAAAGCGAGAGGGAATCGGGCGAGAGAAAAAAGGATCTAATTAATAATTAACGGGAAGATAGAAAAAGGAAAGCGGAAATGGCCGGCGATCTGGCTGTTACGCGTGGCAATTATGTTAAGTGGCCAATTAGCAATTAACCAAGGAGACCAACGGAGCGGCCCCTTAATTGCGGGGAAGAAGAGGAAGAGAAGGAAGAAGAAGAAGGCGGAGGTGGAGCGCGCCGAGCGAAGGCGGGAGGAAACCGGCAAGGTGCATCATCGCAAACCATCTCACGCGCCATTTACTCTCGATTCTCGCTTCGAAATCGAACGGATCACCTGTGCTGCTTCCTAGTCGTTAAAACCAGCCGGAGATGCGAGCGACGTACGTAGGCCCGTGGTAATGTTCGTAACCGAGCTCGTCGTTAGGCTGGATAAAACCGGGGGAACCGTGCTCGGCCAGATAAAACGGAATACAGTGAAGTGCGAGGATTTCTGAATCGTAAGGCGACGCCGTCATCGTAGGCAAGATTCTGTCTCCCAGGTACCGGGCGAGTCCTGGGGTGGCGACAGAGGCACCTGCAGGTGCCCGGAGCCCGAAGGAACCACCTACGTGCACCGTGATGACGGTCCATCATCATCAGAACCACCACGTGGCGGCACGGAGCGGCGTCACCGTGGCCAACAACGGGCTGAACCTGAGCAGGATGTCTGGCCTCGAGGCGCACCGATTAGAGAACATCGTCGAGAGGAACGGGATCGGTATGGAACGATTGTCGAACGGTTTGGACGCGAGGAACAACAACCACGCCGGGAACAACGGTCTCGAGCGGGGCGACGCGTCGACGACGATGCCCCAGCGGTCGCGGTTCATGATCACCGATATCCTCGGCGGCGCGTCGAGCAAGATGGGACTGCAGACCCAAGAGCCGCCCGGGAGCCCGCCCTCGACGCCTAGAGACCTGAGCGTCAGGCACCAGTCGAGGACGTCGTTGAACAACAGCAACCTCGACGAGGATAGCGACGCGAGCCATCACGACGGCGCGTCCGTCACGTCGAACGGTAAGCTTGATCCCGGTTATGTTAAAACGTTTCCGCGGACGAACGATCTGATCTGCGTTAACGTCGAGGATTCGTCGCGTCACGCGCTCTTTAATCGTTCCTTAAGGTTAATCGTCCAACCGGTGGAACGAGTCGCGAGGGCAGGACGAGGAGAGGTGGCGCGAAATTAATTTCGCTCCACGGTTTGTTCACCTGGCCGCGCTCGCGTACACTTTCACGGAGGTGTCAAGGACATTTATGGGGCCGACTGTCCCGACCGGATGTTCCACTCGGCGAGAGATCGTGTCGGCCGTCGCGTCGCCGGTGTGCGAGCAGCACAAAACGCGACCGACCCTGCCGTGCTTCGGGAATCAGATATTTCCCGGGAGATAAAAGGCCTTCCACCGGCACACGGAGGTCGTCCTTCCCCTCGCGGACAGAGGAAGCCCCCGTCCCGACATCGTTTAGGGATTTTAATGGCCTCGAATTGGACCTCGCCGCTCGAACGCTTTAATTATGTTACCCTTATTTGTTTCATTCAACTCTCCTAGCCCGTGAGACGTCTTCCACGCCGCGCCGTTTAGCCCCGGGGGGGTATTTTCAGTGCCAAGTGATTTCACCGTTTTCGATAATAAATGCGTACAGTTCGACCACTTGGTAGCGAGACAAAATTACGTCACACGTCGTTTCTTACGGAAGGGAGATTGAACACGTTTCACAGTGGATACTTTCATTAGACGTTAGAATGCACAGAAGAAACGTTTTCTGATAGAAAGAAGAAATTAAGAGGGATAGCCAGAAGATAAATCTCGCCAGTTAAATTACAATAAATTTTTAGGGATCAGGGAATGGATGCCTGACGGTTCATTCATCATCTCCGACCTGTTACCTATCGCGCGAGTTTACCTCGGTCCTCTAATTGACCAACGACTCTACCGGCTGTTGACCCATCAGGGCACCGAACACCCCGACCCGTAATATCTCCTGATCGATTCCGCTTTCGAAATTTCATAGAATGGGCGAACGATTTTTCGGTGCTTCGTCCCCTAATTAGAGGCCCCTGCGGTTTTTTCGGGTTAATGGAATCCCGAAGCTGACCATTACGACACTTCCGTCCATTATTCTCGTTCCCGTTTTACGCCCGGCACTTGATACGTCGGCCAGAAAATTTCACGCGAGATCGTTCCCGCGTGTTTGTTCAATCGGGCTGGACTTCCTCCCCGCGATTAACTCGACGTGGATGTTTCTCGAGTTACGATTACCGGCCAAAAAAAAAACCACCAGGTAATTACGGACATTTGTCAATCTCGGCTGGTTTTCGAGCCGCGAGGATTCAACGAGAAGACGGCTAATACCAATCATTCAGGGACGATTTCCGTCAATTTACAACCGGCTTTTTACTGTCCCGCCCCGCGTCACCCGTTGCCGCTGCCGCCGTCGATCGGCGATGGCTCCGCGGTACTTTCCTTCGAGGCTAAGTTCATACGCTTACATCGTAATCGGCTTATTTCCCACAAAAAGTACATTAAGAACAATTACGCGCATGACTACGGCTACGTGATTAGAGACACGGTCCCGAGCACTAATACTGCTTCCGACTGTGAGAACCGAATAACCGATCTCCTCTCTCTCTCTCTCTCTCTCTCACCACGTCGCAAAAAAGAATCTTTTATCCTCGTCTAAACAATTACTCGCGGTTGAATCGCGGATTCCTTCGCTCGTTATTTTTCCGATACCGATCTCCCCTGCAACAGCGTTACATTCCTTCGCGTACTAACTTTATTCAAAAGAATAAATCCGTCGGATTCTCCGATACACAGCTATTTTCTTTCCACAATTAGATTTCATTAATGAAATTGCCGGGCGACGATTGCGTTAAAAATTCCGCGTAGACGCAGCTTTGAAATCGAGAAGCACGTATCGCGGTCTTTTCCCTGAATAAAACGTATATGCACACGGTCGTTATCAGTCGCGGTTAACCTCACACGCGGCTAATCGTGGCACCGGCCGTCGACTAAAGAATTAATGAAGGCCAATTAGAAGGAGTAACGCTGTTGTAATTGCCGGCGAACACGCTTTCCGGACGATCGAATCGGTGATTATACACGCCGCGAGATCCATCCTCCCGATCTATCAACGAGCACTCGACGGGAAACACCGTTTCTTCGGATACGCCGCGTTATATCTTTTTCTCCGTCGATCAACTTTTTCCACGATAAGTCTACCTCGCCTACGTGATGCGCCGGGATCACGCGGGCAAAACGTCGTCGCCCGGCAATTATTCCACGCATCGCTAACGGGATGTTTGCCCGCACCTTCACTCTCCCGATATTTTTCCCCGTGATAGAACCGGGGAAAAAAAAGGAATCGCTCTTGAAAAACGTTAGCTTGTACACAAAGCTGTTTTCCGTGCGCGGCTATCTAATCTCGCGGGAGTAATTGCCTCGCTCGTTCAATCCAATGAACGATTAACGAGGACCGATTTAAAAAATAGCTGCGATGTTAATTGCCGCCGGGCACGCGTTCTCCGTTTCCCCCGATCGATGCGCAGCTCTCTTTCTCTCTCTTTACATCGGAACAGCGTGACGCGTGTCGCACGGAGTTGAGAGGGATGATCTCTTTTGTAATTTTATATTAGATCAGAATAATACGCGGAGGGTAGAAACAAATGTCGCTAAGAGCCGTTTGACTCGGCCGGCTAATCGATTTAAAACGTGTTTTAAGGTTTCGCATAGCCGAAAGGTGGAAAACGCGTGAAAAGTCAGCCGGACTGTCAGGGATGGAGACATTTTCGGGCGCGTGTACAAATCGTTTCTAATCCGCTTACGAAGCCAACATTCGGGGCATTGTCGGCCGGAAGGTCCGCCGCCGGCTCAGTTTCACGCCCTTGGAAAGGGAGAACCGACACGACTTTTCGCGCGCGACTAATCCGAAAACCGGAAATGATTGGCAACCGTTTAGATCTCCGCGAGGATTAGGACGTTCTATGAGAGCCGTGCCGAGACGAAACGAACGAGCCTCTCGCTCCTCCTTACCTCCCCTTTTACGCGGCGTGTCTCTCTCTCTCTTTTTTTTTTGCACCCCCTGACAAACGAGAACCGGCTGTCAGCTTTTTGACGAGACTATCTCGGCCGGGATTAATCCGTGCTCTGGATAATCGAGGCCCCGAGACCCGGAATGGGAATGTCAAAGCCCGGAGGGTATCGCCGGGCAGATTTGAAATTTTCGACGGAAAACCTTTTGAACGATTTTGCAACGGGCGAAATTAATTGCGAGGAGATCGGGTTCGGAGATATTGATGCGGATAATCCTATAGCGAAACCGCGATGCCAGACGACGACGAATCGGCAGGTTACTGGGATCATTCCTAAACATTCCTCTGTAACGGTCGAACAACACGCGTTGCGTCGTCGTTGGGATTCGCCCGGTTGCTTTTTCAACGTTCGCTTAACCAGATTCGCGATCGCAAATCCTCTTAACTAGCTCGTTCCAGCGTTGACAGTGCTGACCTCGCTTTGCGCTACCCCCTTAAAGAGGCAAATTCTTACCTATTACATTAGAAACTGTACGACTGTGAAAGTGAATCGCAGTCGGTGCGACCTGGCAATCATGCGAGTCGAACGAATCGAGAGGTGGATGATCGCTAATGAAGAACGGCCATCAGCAGCAGCCGGTCGTCGTACGCGAACGTCCCGAGCTAATCGGGTCAGGATGTATTGTTTCAGGAGTAACTCCGTAAGAGCACTCGAATAATTAATCATGTTCGCTTTAATCTTCGATCTAAGATCGGTCCGCTTTGTAAACAGCGGACGGTTTGCACGTGTTGCAAATTAACCGTACGATAATCTACCCCGATTGCCTTCCGCGCGGCCTACGGTATTGTGAAAACTCTATAATCCCACGGCCATTTTCCGTACCGATAAAATTATGTTTACGGTAGCTAAAGCGAACGGTTTCTCTATCCGAGATACGGAGAACAGTTAACGACTTCCTCCGGTGATTTTCGATTCTAACGGGGTTGTTATTAACTCGATCACAAAGAACGATCTACACGGTACTTTTCGACCCGATGCGGCGGCGGCGTCGGCGCCAGAGGAAAAAACCCGTCTATTCGTCGACGTCACCGCAGTTAATTGCCGCTGGCATATCTCCGGCTTTGCCGAAATTTCGTTCGAAACGTATTTAGACGAATGCAGTCGCAATTAACAGGCGAGCGTGTGTCACGAACGCGACTCGGCACACCTACACGAAACGCGCGAGGGTGTACGCCCGGACGACGACTGCCAGGAGGCCACTTGGCGAGTCGCTAACACGACTTTTGCGTGACCACGCTCTCGCGGCCTTGATGTCAGAAAGAGCCGGGTTTCGGTGTTACCCATCGTGCGTTACCGTGATCAATTTTCCGTCATTAAAGCTAATTCATATTTTAATTCGTAGCAAATACAATTAGGAATGTAACCGTACTCGTTCGTTTCGTTACATCACGTTGCGATAGATAACAGTATGAATTCTAAGCGTTTCTATCTGCATTGACGTTGAAATTTATTAATTGAAATCCCTTTTGAGATCGTAACCGGTCGTGGTTTTTATTGGTTTTCGGTCAACGCACGCAGAACATTCGATTTGTCATGTACAAGTAAATCCGATTTGAAGTAGAAACAAGTCTCCGGAGTAGATACTACTTCCCTCTCAGCCGCAATTAGGGTAAGCTACTCATTGCTCTAAGCTACGCGCTCTCCCCTCGGTGTTCCCATTTCTAAATGCTAGTAATGGACGATCTTATTTTCTTACGATCATGTCAGTTTACGTACAAACATTCGATTCTTCAAATTAATCAATCTTTTATTGATATAAAAATCTACGACTGTTAAATTGTTCTATTTCTCGCAGCAAATTTTAAACATAATAAGTAGTCTACATATATCAAGACAGATTATTTGAATAAGATTAATAAATACGAAATAAAAATCAATTCGGAGAGAGACGTAAAGCTTGATAGCCGAAAATTCCATTGTATCAACGAGGGACATTCGAAACGCTACGCATTGCCGGCTCGCAGCTCGCAGCAAAAGGAGAAAAAAAAAAACGGTTTGCGGTCGAGGAAACTGCGTAAAACCTCTCCGGTGTCCTAACTAATTACTTCGGAACGATCTCGGCGCAGGGTGCAGTAGTCGGTGTGTTCCTACTCACCGGCCACGCGGAATGCACCCGTGAAATTCGAGAAACGCGCTCGTTATGCACCCCGCGAAACCTTAGCGCTCGCATTAATTCGATCTGACAGTAACTCCCGATTGCATTTTTCCCTATAATGTTTCCACTCGGTGACAGATCATTGTACAGGCACGACACTCGACACCTCTCCTTCTAGCTATTCCGCCGGCAACGTTTAAAAATATCCGCTTCAGGCTGATGTCAAAGGTGCTCGTTTCAGCAGAAAGAAAATGCCCCTTGTAATTATTTTCAACCCTTAAACTGTACACCAGCGTCATTCGTCTCTGATATAAAATTAAACTATTTATAAAAATCATTGATTTTCCAGATTTTATTAAGGACTACTATTCGCTAAAAAAAGTGTATCAAATGTCGAGCGTCGTTTTAAGTGAAAGTCAACTGGAATG
Source organism: Ceratina australensis (assembly GCA_004307685.1). Taxonomy (NCBI): domain Eukaryota; kingdom Metazoa; phylum Arthropoda; class Insecta; order Hymenoptera; family Apidae; genus Ceratina; species Ceratina australensis. The sequence continues at coordinate 955,775 of SHCU01000003.1, forward strand.
ATTTTTTGAGATATGAGATACGAGAACGATAATGTTCCGTAGTTTGTTTCTGAAATTCGGAGGCAGTTTATCCCCCGCGGTGACTGCAAATAGAGTGGGCAGGCAATAAAACGTTAGCCCTATAACATTATCCCCGGTGTTCTCTACCCCAAAGGTGGCGACACGGTAACACAATACTAGAGAGGGGTCAGATTCAACCCCCGTCGGGAACCACCGCCCTTGTGTACAATACAGGGGGAAAGGGTGCGTGTATATACGAAGTAAGAAAGGCCAGCGTGCGACACCGGGGCCAACCGAGGGGGTGTGACTCGAATCCAAAAAGCTAAATAAATTCCTACGCCTTTCACTCCTTTCGCAAAATCATTCAATAGCTAAACGATTAATTAATCACTTTCCTAACGACATAATAGAGCGTCAAAAACCTCAGCAAAATTTCTATACATCTTTTCAATAAATTCTGATTCGCTAAAAGAAACTGAACGAACTGTCTTGTTATCCGATAGAAAGTAATTGCTTCCTAATAAACTATTACATTTATTTACGGTGAACAAACAGCGAGAATTGTAACGTAACTATTGCGATAAGGGGATCTCGAGTTATCCCGGACAGATCGTAAAAGCGGCGATAATAAAAGTTTCGCAAAGCGTTGCTTTGGCCTGGTTTACGACCGGGCGGAGATAGCTGGAAAGAAACACGAGGTAACCAGAGGGGGTGGTGGCTCGCGGAAGGGTAGCCGTAGCTAGTTCCTTCCATTGTGCGCGACGATTTTATTTGCTCGCTGCTTTATTTCGCCTCGCCGTGGTTAACCGGTCCGCAGGTGTGCGTTTTTATCCGCAAAGCTGCCGCAGTGCCGTTAACAGAGGAATGCGGATCCATTGTAAAACACGTAATAGCGAAAAAAAAAAACGGTTTGCGGTCGAGGAAACTGCGTAAAACCTCTCCGGTGTCCTAACTAATTACTTCGGAACGATCTCGGCGCAGGGTGCAGTAGTCGGTGTGTTCCTACTCACCGGCCACGCGGAATGCACCCGTGAAATTCGAGAAACGCGCTCGTTATGCACCCCGCGAAACCTTAGCGCTCGCATTAATTCGATCTGACAGTAACTCCCGATTGCATTTTTCCCTATAATGTTTCCACTCGGTGACAGATCATTGTACAGGCACGACACTCGACACCTCTCCTTCTAGCTATTCCGCCGGCAACGTTTAAAAATATCCGCTTCAGGCTGATGTCAAAGGTGCTCGTTTCAGCAGAAAGAAAATGCCCCTTGTAATTATTTTCAACCCTTAAACTGTACACCAGCGTCATTCGTCTCTGATATAAAATTAAACTATTTATAAAAATCATTGATTTTCCAGATTTTATTAAGGACTACTATTCGCTAAAAAAAGTGTATCAAATGTCGAGCGTCGTTTTAAGTGAAAGTCAACTGGAATGATTTTTTGAGATATGAGATACGAGAACGATAATGTTCCGTAGTTTGTTTCTGAAATTCGGAGGCAGTTTATCCCCCGCGGTGACTGCAAATAGAGTGGGCAGGCAATAAAACGTTAGCCCTATAACATTATCCCCGGTGTTCTCTACCCCAAAGGTGGCGACACGGTAACACAATACTAGAGAGGGGTCAGATTCAACCCCCGTCGGGAACCACCGCCCTTGTGTACAATACAGGGGGAAAGGGTGCGTGTATATACGAAGTAAGAAAGGCCAGCGTGCGACACCGGGGCCAACCGAGGGGGTGTGACTCGAATCCAAAAAGCTAAATAAATTCCTACGCCTTTCACTCCTTTCGCAAAATCATTCAATAGCTAAACGATTAATTAATCACTTTCCTAACGACATAATAGAGCGTCAAAAACCTCAGCAAAATTTCTATACATCTTTTCAATAAATTCTGATTCGCTAAAAGAAACTGAACGAACTGTCTTGTTCCTTTTTAATAAATTCTGATTCGCTGAAAGAAACTGAACGATTTGTCTTGTTATCCGATAGAAAGTAATTGCTTCCTAATAAACTATTACATTTATTTACGGTGAACAAACAGCGAGAATTGTAACGTAACTATTGCGATAAGGGGATCTCGAGTTATCCCGGACAGATCGTAAAAGCGGCGATAATAAAAGTTTCGCAAAGCGTTGCTTTGGCCTGGTTTACGACCGGGCGGAGATAGCTGGAAAGAAACACGAGGTAACCAGAGGGGGTGGTGGCTCGCGGAAGGGTAGCCGTAGCTAGTTCCTTCCATTGTGCGCGACGATTTTATTTGCTCGCTGCTTTATTTCGCCTCGCCGTGGTTAACCGGTCCGCAGGTGTGCGTTTTTATCCGCAAAGCTGCCGCAGTGCCGTTAACAGAGGAATGCGGATCCATTGTAAAACACGTAATAGCGTTGAATAAAAGCCTTTTCCTCAAACACTTCGAGGTACGCTCGGTTACCGACTTCGCCCATTCGAATCGCGTCGACGATCATCGAGATTTGAAAGATTTCTTTTTTACAACGTCAAAACACCATCGTGATCATTCCGTGTACGTCAGTCTCGTATTAATCAGACGTACATCTCGCAGGTGTCGCGTTTCCCTGCGCGAAGACGATACCTCGTCTGGCGGACGCGACGCGGCACCGTGGAACGACTAATTGCTGCAGCGAATAATTGCTCGATAAACATCCTGTTAATCTCGCTTTTATGCACCGCGCGTATATCGCCGGTGCAGCAGCAGCAGCACGCGAGGCCCTCGTTCTTCCATCCCTCCCCCGCCGTGACTCCTCGCGCGCGAAACGCGACAATTTTCATCGGTGTACACGTCGCCGTATCCGGTGCCGCTGTTGTCCTCTGATGTCCATTGCGGCAATTATCCGTACGAACGCAATTAAAGTAACCCTTTGAAACGAATTCGCGAACAATCTGCGTCGTTTATCTCTTCCGGTCGGTGTCTTCGCGACGATCTTTATTCTCCTCTGCCCGTATCGATTCTCAAAGAAACTTCCACCGTGAGAACAATAAAGTTTATGAAGGATGAACCGGCCGCGCGGAGACAAGATGTATGGTGTTTGCTCGAAAGTTTCAGAGAAGCGAAAAAGTGTGCGGAACACGAGGCATCTTGCGACGGGAATAGGTGGCGAAGAAGTTAAAAGAATACTGTCACGGAGCGGCAAGAAAAATGAGTGCTTCGAGATGCTACCCGGCAGTTGTATTGTATCGTATCGCGTAGTCCCTTTCATTTTTCATCGAATTAAACCGGTCGTTAATCCGAGGATATATACGATATTTGTCGTATCGTCCCGTTTTCTCCACGGGAAATCGCGGAAACGTTTTCCCGTAACTCCTCCGGGAGAGCATCGGTTCCTATTACCAGGCGAAGGGCAAAGTGAAACGCACAAAGCGAGGAACGACGTCGGCGTGTAGGTGTACGTGCCGCGGGAGCAAGCGGCAGAAGAAACGTGGAACGAGCACTTTTCCTGAAGGGAAAAAGAGTATAGGGGGAAGACGAGAGGAGACGACTGTTTCGCGATAGTTCTCGAGTTACTCGAAACTCTCCGCCGTCGAGATACCAGAGGGGTTGAACGAGTTCCCGGGCAACGTCTTGGAAGTGTCTAAAAGGGAGAACTCGCGTCGGTCGAGACTCGCGCTCTAAGTGTATCACATAGTAAATTTAGTTTTCCAACCTCCGTTTTCCCCGCAGCCACCGATGAAACTCGCGAGACCCTTTCCTGAGGGATCGTCGTCGGCCATGTTTCTCAGCATGGCGGACCGGGTCCCGGGTCCGTTCGAGCGAATCTGGCCGATCAAACGGAGGCTAAGAGCCACGCTTTCGTTCGAGTTAACTCGATCCAGCTCTCCGGCAACCTGCCTCGCCCCCCCGGACCCTTCCCTCCCTACCCAGCTTCTTCCTCCGCACCACCCACGACCGTTCCAATCGATGAACTCGCGACAACGGTCCTTTAGGATACTTTTAGAAGCCCGCAGACTGTCTCTCCCGGGATACACTACCACCGATACCGTGCGCGCCCCTCGCGGGATTCAATTCGAAACTTTCTCGACGAACACTCCAATTTTGCACCGGAACGGATACTCCATCGACTGCAATTCCGTCTATCAGGCCGCGACCTTTCGCTTCCAACCATAAATGATAGATACTTCATCCCTTACAGAGTCTCTCTACCGAGGGAAGGATAACTGTTTACCGGGACAAGTTTTATACGAAATGTATCTTTCGCTTCCGTCGATTCTGAAAATATCCGACGATAGCAAAGGAACGCAAGGGTAACGAGAGGGGTGGTGCAACTTCAGATTTGATTCGTGTGTGTGCGTGTGCACGGGGCGAAGAGCAGCAACTTGCCGACGTGTATCGGGTGTAATCGGTTTCCTCGGGGAATCCCACCCTCTTCCGTGGGTGCCGACGGGGGAATAATTTGCGACGTCTCGACGCGGCTGCGTGGTCCAATCCGCGATACCAGCCAATCGGCTCACGGCTGCGCGGACTCGAACTGAGAACAAAAGGATCTCCGCCGATAGAACGAGAGAGGCTGGGTCCCCTGATCGCCATGCAGGGGTACCGAGAAAAAAAAACAACAACCCCGCCACCGAATCGATTCTCTGCTCTACGGATTTCCATCAATCCACAATTCACCCTTTCCTAAAATCCAACCCTTCGACGTTCGCTTATTCCAACACAAGCGACGATACGCGCTTCATAAAAAAATATACATATACCGATATTCATTTATCGCAGATTTGAATTATTAAAAAATAGCAAAAGGTTTTTCTCGGTTGGTAATAATCGATGTTGTACGCCACAAAAACTACACACACATAAATATATTTTCGTTCGCGCCCTCTGTCTCATGTAACCTCTCGCATATTCTTGTGTAATTAGTCGTCTAGCGTGAACAACAATCTACGTATACAACTGTTTCTATTCATCTACGCTTTATTAAATATATATAGTACTTAAATAATATTAATACGAGTTAATTATAAAACATAACAATTGAAAATTAAAGATTGCCGCATCGCGATTGTTGCAGGCGGCAAGGAGGACGACCCGAAGGGTTCGTCGTCGAACACGCTCAGCTCGGCGCAGAGCAAGAAGCAACGAAAGGCGCGCACGGCTTTCACGGATCATCAGTTACAGACGCTCGAGAAGAGTTTCGAGCGGCAAAAGTATCTGAGCGTGCAGGACAGGATGGAGTTAGCAGCGAAGCTACAGCTGACCGACACCCAAGTCAAGACGTGGTACCAGAACAGAAGGTAGGATTAAAACTCCCCGCAAGATTTATGATAGATCAGACAATGGGGATAATCTTGAAACGCGATAAACAAGACTTCATTCTTCAGCAGCGAACAAGACGTTTGTCAGTCTTTCTATCAAAAAATTACAAAATTTTTTGATACGGAAAAATATTTCAGTCTCACTTCAAATCAGTTCATTTATTTGTTAATCGATGTCGCGTCGAAAAGAAATTTTAACGATGATCTATTGAGATTCGCGCGATGGGAAATGATTGTCCTGATCGTTTAATAAGCAATCAACAATGAATCGTGCGAATCACGGTGCCGGTAAATGAAAACAGGGCGGACAATGGATTGATTTTGTGAACGGGAGGAGATAAGAAGTTCGATCGACGTGTTCGATAGCGTGTGTGCATGTCAATTGGGGGTTGCTCCTCATCAAGCCGGCCGGAATGAGTAGCGTAGCGGCGATGGGCTTTCGTGACGGCGCGTATCGAATCCGTAAATGGAAATCGCGGCGGCCAACAAAGGCCGCTGTTTATGTGGTTAAACGCAAAGGATCACCGGACGTTCTCCTCCGACCGCTCCGGGCTTCTCGAAAGTCATGTGGCGAGCCTCGCGAACGCTACTAATCGCCGCAGCGTGAACGATCCATTTAAAAAACCGTGAACCCCGCTTTTTGCCAGGAAGATGTGTACTTTGTAAAAATAAACAAAAAAACTGGCTTTACCTTCGGATACATTGTGACTCGAAAAGTAGTCGATCAAATTGATCAATCTGAGGGATCGCAGAAGTCGAGTGTTTTTTAATGGAAAGATAGGAGGAAAATCGGTTTCAGAATTTTCAGCGGCACCCTTTGTACCCGAGTAACGCTTTTCTACCGAGTCATCCAGTGGCGCCTGCAATTTCGTCTCGTCGATACTCGCAGCACCTTTTCCCATCACGCTCGTTAGTCACGACGATTCAGTGTTTTAGATCTACCGAGGAAAATCAGATTCGCAGGCCTCGCTTTGTTTTCCAGGGAGCATCCCTTCGAATTAAAGCCGTTTAAATTCAGTTGATCCCGTCGTTTGAATTTTAATGCGGGGGCATTGAAAAACCCTTTGTCTTCGTTTCAATGTCACCCGGATTTATAGAAAATGTGAATTTCAAATCGGCCTCGCGTATAAAGGAATATTCAAACAACCGGCGAAGCTTCCGCGAACGTTTCAAGGGTTGACGCGCGTTCGCGTGACGCTTTACTTTCCACGAAAATAACAAATTTCCCTTGGAACGAGTTCCGAAAACTTCACGGCAATCTTCGCTCTCGTTACGGCACCCTCGAGGACTGATTAGCTGCGGAACACCCACAACTCGTGACTGCGCGAGTTCCACCGCACGCCGGCCCGTTTAGTTTGGACAAGCGGCCCAATCGAGCACAAAGAGAGCGGGAATCGTTAATGAGGACCTCGTGATGCATCACGTACAACCGTGGGCCTGAAAACCGTGCCATTAGACTGTCAATTACGAGCCGAGCGAACGTCGTAATGACAGACGTCCGACCG
>SHCU01000003.1:970476-986205 GCA_004307685.1 Ceratina australensis
TCCGAGGTATTATACATCGACTGTCCGATGTTATTAGATCAGATTAGCCCGACCCCGCGAGCAAGGATCATAAACTTATTTATTTAACGGAGACACGTCTTAAATTTCGAACATCTTAATGTTGTGACCAGAGTTGCAACTAAGGTTAATGAGAACTTATTGCTTTCAATTTGATACGTGTAACGATACCGCGGATGCTATTAGACTGCTATCGCTACGGCTTACATCATTAACCTGTCACTTTTTATACCTTCACACTCATATATTGTATAAGTATTGACATGCCTAGTTTATGCAGTACCAATTTGAACATTAACTTTTAATTCTCACTGCCAGTTGTTAAAATAAACATGAAAACTACCTACATATCTCAATATCTACAATGTCTTTGCATTACAACACATGCATATGTACGTTTCAATTATCGACATTAATACTTAATTCATGGTTTTCAAAACCATTGGAACCAACGTGACCTTCGGAAACTCGTCGTACTTAATTATACAATAAAAATATTACTTTTCTTTTTACGTTTATACATATATGCATATATTGCAAGAATGGTTACCACGTTCATAGATAAATGAATAAATCGCCTTTATGCAGAATTTCTACGTTTTCAGTTTCGTTCGCAACGGCACGACAATCAGGTATAACATTACGTTTACAGTAATAACAAACGAGAGTAATACGCTGTAACTCGAGCGAGAGAGCTAAATCACTACGTGTCGGCTTAGATACGAGACCGTAATTTTCATCTCCGCTCTTTAATAATTACGCGCGACGCGACGCAACCAGTTGCGTAATTGGTCCATTTGAGACGGTCTATTATCATCGAGCGCGGACCCTTTTCATTTACACTTCCGTAATTACGAAATTACATTGTTATTCGTTTTTAAATTCAACTCGTATCAAACGCTATCCTTTTGTTTCATAAATGGACGTACACTCTCCGCGAATAGATTTTACGCAATTGCAAAAAAGAACTGAACGTACAAGAGGACGCAAGTAATATTGCGTATCGGAATATTAATTAAAATGCGTACCTCTCGACTTGAATTTCATTTTTTAAATTGACACGTACAAATAATTGTAACCCGTAGTTCAGCGAGCAATTTTATTTTAAATTCCCATTAAGGATATAGTAAAAGGGCTTGTAAGGGCGGTTTGACGTCGGCGTAAGGAACTCGCGCACGTGGCATGATAGGCGATGATTAGCCAGTGAAACTCCACGGGCTATTTGTTAGTATAATAAGCCCGCCGACAGTGTGGCCAACGGTAACCGCTTGGCGGCACGCCACCCCCGGTTCGTAGCGGTAATTGTCCCAGATCGAGATTTACATACGCGAACAGAGATCGAGAGTGGCGATCGAACCGGCGCGCGGGGGGGTGGGTACGTGTGATTCGGAGAAATCGTAAAAAGCCGCGAGTAATTTTTATTTAGCCCCTGACGCGATGCATTTCAAAGGGTAGCTATGAATAATTGCCTCGGATTTAATCGTTTCGAATTCGAGAACATGCTACCGCATTACGATCGAAGATACGTGTATCACAGTAATCATTTCTAACAGGCAACTGATTTTCCGACGTACTTTCTGTTTTTCAAGCATGACAGATTACCCGCCGGCATATCGCGGCGAATTTTCGGCCCTGACAATCCGTACCATTCAAGGTCTGCTTTTCTATTCTTGCAGGACGAAGTGGAAGAGGCAGACGCTGGTCGGATTTGAAATAATGGCGGAGAACAATTTCGCGGTGGCCGCGTTCCAGCAGCTTTACGGAAGCGGCGCGGCTGCTGTTCCCGCGCACCCCGCGGCTGCAGGCCGCTACTGGCCGTACCCGAGCGCACACGCGCTGCCGACGAACGGTCTGTTCTATCAGCAAGCGTCGGCGGTCACACTGCAGAAGCCGCTACCCTACAGACTGTACCCGCCCACGATGATCCTCGCGGGACCCAGCAACCCCCTCGGATCTCTAACGGCGAGCTCTAGTCTCTCGAATCTGAGCAACTATTACAGAGACAGCCCGGAGGCGATGGCCGACAGGGACAGGGAGAATTTGGAGAGATCGTCCAGGCAACGGGAGCGGAGCAAAAGTCCTGTGATGAAAGAGGAAAGACTGTACGCGCCGACGATGGCTCAGCCGGGCTCCAGCAACAACCTTGGGACGTTGACCGCGAGTTCAAGTTTGTCGAATCTGAGCAACTATTATAGAGACAGCCCGGAAGTGGCGGATCGGGACAGAGGATCGTCCAGGCAGCGGGAGAGAAGCAGGAGTCCCGCTTTGAGGGAGAGGTCGCCGATGTGCAAGGACGACAGACTGTATCCTCCGACGATGCTCCAGGCTGGGCCTAGCAACACGATCGGGTCGCTGAACTCGGGCATATCGAATCTAGGCAGCTACTATAGGGACAGTCCGGATATGATTGAAGGAAGGGACAGGGAGCGGGCGACGAGGCAGAGGGACAGGAGCACTAGTCGCTCGCCGAAACGGGAGGACAGCCCGCAGAGTATAAGAGCGGATAGCGACGAAGAGAGTATACATGATATCTAGGGCTTGGAAACCGAACCGGAGGAATTATCGAAGTTTGATCGCGAGGACCGATCGAACGGCTCTGTCCGCGAGGATTATGATTAACTGAACGCTGATCCGTTCGTAAAATTTCGACTTCCAAGAAGTGGCAATGAACAGGTGGCTTTTCATAAGGCAGCTAATACGAGATCGAAAGACTTGGCTTAACGAGGAGTAATGCTTGGTGGATGAAGATCGTAGCTACTGACCTATGGCCAAGGATCTGTATGGTTTTTGGTCGATCGACGTTTACTAGATTTCACGTCAGTGGACATTGCGCAAACGGTGGATTTGGTCGTGAGGTAGACAGGAAGTGACATGGCACGGGACGTCCGGGATTCCCGAGATAATGAGGACGGAGGAAGTATTATGTGGTTAACCAAAGTTTCGCGATTTGAACATTCGACTCGACGGTGAAACAGTATTCATACCCGATGTAATTCATAGTCGACGGATTTATCGTAACGCTTGCACCGGCCGTGGATCACGCCGGCGAGAAGCAAGGTAAAAGTCTGTCGTTGAACGACGCGAGGCTACTATCCTCGGTGTAAATAAGAGAAAAAAGTAAACGCTATTCACCTGTCTGGGAAAGGGTGAGGTATAAAGAATAGGTTCGAGACTAGACCTACCATCGGGAGCGACTGGAGTCGCGCCAGGAAACGGAGCGATCGCGCGCACGAACGCGAATCTACAATTAATATGACATTAGGGGGAGCCTGCCTGCGGGGGCAGAGATCCGAAATGACACGAAATTACACGCGGTGGCTGAGTAAAATGAAAAAAAAAGAACAGGGCTATTCGAGCAGCCCGTGAAACTGGCACCTTGCCGTTCGGGAGGAATCGCCGGCTAATTGACATCGACGCGGCTCCACGGGGCGACGGGCACGAGTCCCGTTTTGTAAATACTGCTAGTTTAATTCGCCGTGAACGCGACGTCGGTATAATTTTCGCGCGACCGGCGAACAACAGTTGTAAATAGCCGTCTACGTTTTGAGGACGAAGTCGTATCGTAAGTCGTCGAATAGGCCGGTTGGACGAGTCGAGAATCCGCGGGTATTTCTAGAGCGTAAATCGAAGCCAACCGTGATAACAAGATATTCCGAAGTATTTTTCAGATTCCAGTATACGTAGAAGAACGCGGTGGACGTGTTCCGAGCAGTCAGACCGTTGCGATATTCATTGTCAGAAAACGTTTCGATGCTTCGCCCGAGTTAAGCCGCGCTTTCACGTTGCCAACTCAAATTCCTTCCTATTTTTAATAACAAACCTTCAACTGCATATTTACGTAAAAGAATTACGTTTATTTCTAGCATAAAATTATGAAATATTGTTATTAGCACTCGGACGATTTATTATCGGAAAAGGGGCTTAATTTAGGTTTACCTTTAAGCGAAGCAACCGTCGGATTTGAGGACACGTCACGCGCTCGCCGAAGAAATACCAGTATTATGAATGTATAAAATTAGGTTGAAACCAGGTGTGTAAGAAGTAAGGCGAACACTTATGGTCTCACGGTACGTATCGTGAAACTCAGTTTCAAGTAAATGCAGCAAGAGGTACTTAGTATAAAACAATGCTTTGTAAAATAATGTCTGTATAGCGAGAATTATTATATGGAAAATACATTATACTGAATTTAACGCGTTCGATTCGAATTATTTCACTCCGTCGAGCAACCCCTTCCTGGTTCATCAGTATTCACGATGTTACAGATGCTATCGGGGCAACGTAGCCGAGAAACGTCTTGATTGCTTGTCCGCGCGCGAAACGCTCGTAACAAGTAGCAGGTTCGAGCGCGAGTTTTCATTATTTAGACCATTATCTCATCGGCTGTAAAGTTTAATTGAATTCTTGAATTAACACTTTCTTCTCGCATTCGAGCCGGAAGCGATGGCAGATTAGAACGAAAGGAAGAGAAGGTGTTGCTTATCGCGATCGAGCCCACCTCGAATTCTATCGCGCGCATCGATTATTTCCTGACAAACAGATTGATCTTTAAACGGGCCCTAGCCGAGGAACCGTTTACCACGCGGCGATGCATATTCCGCGGCGTTCGTGATATCGGGTTAATGCCTGCGCACGCCTATTTGCATTCCCCATTTACATACGCGCACTTACGTAAACCGTTTGATCGCGTCTCGCGGCTTAAATGCATAAGTAAACGAGCCGCGTATCCACTTACGCCTAATCGAGATAGTTGAGTAAGAACGCGTAAGCTGTCCATCGTAGAAAGTACCGAGACAAAGCGGAACTTTCATCGGTTAGAATCGCGGATTTTTAACGAGGTCTCGCGTGAAAGAATCCCGTCGTTAAACTCGGTCGTTACCGTCTGCTCCTCGTCTTCATTACAAGCCAGAAATTTTCGGCACCCCGGCCGAAGGTGGGTAATTTGCAAGGAAGGTAAAACTCGAGGAGCGTGACAGCGTGCTCCTCGAGGCTTTAATCGCGTTTGCTTATTTCCGGCGTTGGTCAGCCGACGCTGCAATTATGTAGGAGCCAGCCTCGGAGCGCTAACCGTCGTCGAAGGGCTTATTTTATTCCTATTAGGGTAAAACGGGTAGCCAGGGCGTCGTATATGCCCAATTACCTGAAATTAATTCGAGCCCCGTTAGCGGTGACCCTCTGATATATTTTTTCAACGGCCGCGTAGCCTTAACGAGCCTCGATAAGGCATATAAATCAATTGAGAAGATTAGAATTGATTAACAAATTTTTCTATTTTTTTCTTTTACGCGTGCATAAGATTTGCGATCTGTTCATGGCGATACACTTTGGAGTAACGTAAACGTTTTGTTGTCTGCGCGCAACACGTGTTAATTAACGAGATACATCTTTGTGGAAAGAATAATAATTCGATTCTCGTAGGAAGTAGCGATTACGTGAGACGCTCGGACAATCGTTGACGGGTTTCTCAGACGGTGGCGGTTGACAGGAAGCAGGCAACGAGATTCCGGCGATAATTCGTTAACGATCGCCGAGTGAAAGAGCCGCGGTCTGGAAAGTGAAATACATTTATTGCTGTTCCAGCATAATGGTTTTCCAGCTTTAAAACGAGAGTCGACTTCCGTGGGACAGCGGTTTCAACGCGTAACACGCTGTTTAAATGTGTTCCGAGCCGAACGTGTGCCTCGTAAAACGGTCGAAGAAAGCTTGGCGCGCACGGTTTGCATAATTGCGGCCCGATAACGGATGCGCTTATTAGCTGAAAGCGGGTAGGAAATCACAGTTTCGTTTTGTATTATTTCTGAGCGAAGGTTCCACGCGGTTCGTTTCCCGAAGGTGGTTGGAAACCGAAGAAGGTGGAGAAGAAGAAGAAGGGACCCGGGGACGGGGAGAGAGGATGTGGTTAACCCACGGTCAAATCGAGCTTTTGCCGGGCTTCTGCATCCTGAAACTGGCGACAAAAGAGAATCACCGGATAACAAAAGTACACGCTCGTTACGCTGCCCCCGCATCCTGTTCTTTACCCCCGCTGCATTTTCGATCGAAACCGCACGGCCTGTCCCTTTAACCGGTTTCACTGTACGTCGCTGTAGCTACGATTCATTGGTCAATTACAATTCGAATAATCGAAGATCGTATCGAATGGAATATATTAGGTTGGGGAAAAAGAAATCCATTATGTTATACCTAAATGGGTACTCCAGTAAATTTTTGCGATTTTTTCAAATTGCTGTATCTTGGGATCTAATGTATAGATAAATCTGAAACTCTGGGTAAATGTTCTACTATATGCGGAGAATATCTGAGCATACTTTCAACTCAATCGGCCAACTTTCAATTTTTGCGAAATTTTCAAGGGGTAATTGTAATTTTTGCGATTTTTTCAAATTGCTGTATCTTGGGATCTAATGTGTAGAAAAATCTGAAACCCTGGGTAAATGTTCTACTATATGAGGAGAATATCTGAGAATACTTTCAACTCGATCGATCAACTTTCAATTTTTGCGAAATTTTCAAGGGGTACCCCTGTAAATTTNCTAAATGGGTACTCCAGTAAATTTTTGCGATTTTTTCAAATTGCTGTATCTCGGGATCTAATGTATAGAAAAATCTGAAATCCTGGGTAAATGTTCTACTATATGAGGAGAATATCTGAGCATACTTTCAACTCGATCGGCCAACTTTCAATTTTTGCGAAATTTTCAAGGGGTACCCCTGTAAATTTTTTCAAAATCGGGCGTAAATTTCATGTTCGCCGATCGAGCTGAAAGTATGCTCACGTGTTCTACTCTTATAGAAACACATTTGCTCAAGTTTTCAGCACTCTCTATCCATTAGATTCTGAGAAAAACGAATTTGAAGAAAAAATTAAAAGTCTGCAGATCGGATTGAAAATATGCTCAGATGTTCTCCTCAGATAGTAGAACATTTACCCAGGTTTTCAGATTTTTCTATATATTAGATCCCGAGATACAGCAATTTGAACAAATCGCGAAGTTTACAGGAATACCCATTTAGGGATAACATAATGGATTTCGTTTTCCCCAACCTAATAATTTGCGAACATGTTACTTTCGAGATCATAGAAATTTGTCACGTACCCAGACCGAGACTCCGAGGAGTTGTTAGCTTATCAATAATCTGGTGAGATAAGACGGGAAACCAATTAACCAACGTTCATTTAATAAAATGCAAATAACCGGTGACCGATCGATCGATTACTAACGACGGATACAAGCGGTAAATAAAGTTATTTCGGGGACAACGTGGATCGCCGCGAGCGTTCCGCTTGTACCGAACTGGGGAACTGGTCGCGAAAAAGGTGTCCGGGAAGAAAGGGGACGGGTTCGTGCCGAAGGTAAGAGCGTATAATGTGTCCAAAAGGCACCTGCCTCTTTCGAGGCGACTCCGCTATCTGGCCATCGGACGGTCTCGAGAAAAGGAGCTAGACTCGAGTTAGCCGATGTTATCTCATCCCGAGACCAGCGAACCACTTATATCGTTAATTGCTCCCACTTCCGGCCTCCCTCCTCCTCCTCCACCTCCTCCCTTCGTCCATCTCGCTCCTACCGCTTTTATCTCTTGCGTGCGCTAAGAGCGCGCATTGCGCCTCCGGTTAAACTTCGGGAAGGCTCGCGCACGGAAGCTCATGCCCTTTTAAGCCTTCGTGTAAAAGCAAGTGTTCGGCTACAATGTTCGCCGTGACGATTAATCGTCCCGACCGAGGAATTTATCGTTATTAAGGGAAATTCTAATTGGTAGGCTTAAGGGAAATTTTCGCGTAAGTTTCATACGTAAGAGCCGCGGTAATTGAAACCCGGTATGGTAAGCGTACGACGCGAGACCGGCGTAATTAATTGAAGAATATCCAATGAACTTCTTTCCTCGCCCCGCTGTGGCGAGCTCGAGTGTAAAATCAGTATGGAGCGACGACGATTAACCTTAATTTATGCCGGATTTTACGAGGGAACGTTAAACAGTTAACAAATTGGCAGCGGAGTTCCATTATTCCCAGATCTTGAAGCTCCGCTGCCTCTCCCGCCAGCGTAACGGACGTACTTTTCATGTATAATACTAGTTTAAAAAAGAAGTTTGCCATAAGCATGCGAACGGCCGCTAACGAATGCACGGATTTTTATGCAAATTAAACCTCCGTGGTATCAGTTTAAAAAATTTCAGTACCGCGATATCCACGCGGTTTTTGACGGCTCCTCACAGTTTAATCGCTTTACGCATTAAACGTGTTCTCCGTATTCGATTCCTCTATGAGTCTACAAAAACTGACGTCTATCAGTGACAATGCACGGGACGTGAAACGACGGATCTACGAGGGGCGATTAACTGTGATTTCGCCTAATCGGTTGTCGAAATGTCGAAACGCTATACATGGTAGCGCGGCATTCCAGCTGGGCAACGTGTTAACGATCTTTTCTTTTCCCGCGCGGAGATTCGTCGAAGAAGATTAAGACGAAACCTGTTGGTCGAGTCCCGCGTGACAGGATGAATCGGGGAACCAGAAAAAGGTGCTTCGGTAACACGAAGCGCGAACCGAAACGCTTACTCGCGTAAACGAGCGCGTGTTCAAAAATTAGCCTCCAATTTTCAGAGAGAGATCAACTCTCCGTGGTATATTTTGCTCGCTTAACATCTCGCATTATACCCGGCGCGTAGTTAAAGAGTAACGGCGTGTCGCGCGTTGAAAAGTGAAACCCCGACGTTATAACTCGCGTTTAAGGATACACGGAATTATTGTGATACGAGCGAGGGAAGAAGCGTTATCTTTAATCGAATCCTTTAATTGCACTCGGATAACGCGGATAGCGCGCGCAGGTGTGCCGAAAACGATATAATCGATGGGGGTAGGCCCGTCATTATCGAGTATCGTGTATTATCGACGTTCATCAATGCTGATCAGCGAGATTTGTCGCCCCGCATCGTTACCCACTCGATGACAAATCATCCGTCCGGGCCGACGGCGGCGATTCCCGAACGCGATATTCTAATGCCCGACCCTAGTTACCTTCGTTAACTCGACGAGAAAAGCTCGCTCCTGCATCAACCCGAGTAATTAAGTCGTTCGCGAGGCGAAGATAAGCCGAAACGCATTAGCCACGGCTCCTTGCTTGATCGCGCGTCATTTTTCCTTGCATTTCTTAATCGCAAAATCGATTCTTATTACTACGAAACTCCGCCACGTGCCCGTTTTACGTAATTATTATATTTTCAACCGCGCGTCGTAAACAGGATCCGTACGCGAAGTATATGTATAGAATGAAAATTCTCGCTCACGTGCGACGGGATTATAATTCATTTCGCTAGTGAAATAGTAATCGTAACAGTACGTACACGCGTTTCCGCGTCTGATGCGATCGCCATTAAGCTAATGAATTATCGCCGACGAGTCGCGATAACCGACTGTTTAGCCAACAGTTTTTCTCGAATTTACGCGAGCGTAAACGCGTGCCCCTGACGATAGGGCATTCAGAGTCTTTCGGCCAGGCACATGGTCCTTGAATTTAAATATTGTAATTAAGAGAAGCGTAATCGAGGCTTGAGCTTCTTCGAGCATCCGTTTCGGTGGGCGAACCTCCCGAGCATATGGTCGGACAATTACCACGGGGACAGCGTTCCCGCGTTATCTCTCTGTTCGATCCCTGACCATTTTTCGGGGCTCGTTCCGCTCCGCTCGTTCGCGGTATCCTAGGGTAAAAACTTCCCTCGTAACGTATTTTTTTCCTCCCCGGTGGAATGTTGTCGTGTTTTCACAGGGCCGAGCGTTTTCCCGTGTCCCGGCTAATTGTTCGCTCTGATTGACGCGATCGGTTTCGATTCCAGATTTACCGGTGATAAATGTCCCGGGGCCAGCGTGACGTTCGGCAGCGAGGATAGAATCATTACTTAAACCGATACGCCTGGCGGTTGGTAGAAACTGTAAGTACACAGCGTGGATGCCCGGTTTACGTGCGTAATCCCGTGGTCTCCAGCGGCGGTAAATTGATAAAGTGGGTGACAAGTCGTTAAATCACCGGCAGGTACGGTCATCGAGATGCGATTGCATGTGCACCGGCACTCTCGCGTGCGCGCGCGCGCCGTGGAAGGAAGAGAGGCGGGCGGCCGCGAGAGCGAGAGGGTGAAAGGTTGGAATCAGATTTAGCAATCGACGATATATTTGAACTATCAACATTTTTGTAACTTATCGTTTTAACGCGCGCGGGAACGACATTTGCATACGCGTTTCGTAAATCATTTGTAAAATACGCGGCCGGGAATTTACGACTTTCGCTCCGCGAATGCTTTATGCCCGCGGTTCGCCTGGATACTCGTTTTTTTTATTTTTTTTTCATTCTCCCTTCTTGGGTGAACGTTCCCTCTCGTTACAAAAGTCCCTCGTTAGCCGGCATCGCGTAATCTTGTTTAGCGAAACGGCTCGTGGGTTGTTTCAGGAAATTTCGTTGCCGACTTGAGGAGGCGAGCCGCGATAAATTCGCGTCGTGAAAGGGGAAAGTGACACGGAGGCAGGTGGAACTCACTCGGTGAGAACGCGGATTGTTTACCTGCGCCCGCCTTCCTGCGGATGTCGCGATCGGTGTCGGGCTAAATCACTGAGCCACATTTTCACCCCCGCTCGCGTGCTCGAGGATTGCCCTCGTACGCTTTCTCTTCCCCCGGCACGACCGAATATTCATTTACGGTTGAAAACGGTTCCTACTTCGGGACGAAAGATTACGCGAGGGCAGTCCCATTTGAAGAAATTAGCAGGTGCGTCGCGTAAAAGCCGCAGCTGCCACGTAGCTAATTTTTTTTTTCCTTTTCTCCGCGCAACATTCCCTCGGAACGCGCGATGGAAACAGGATTCGTTTCCTTTGAAATCGACAACAATTACTATCATCTCAAGAGATGACTCGACGAATGAATTCAAGATCACCAAATTATACAGCGAAACGAAATAATAAGAGGCCGTTTGGGAAAAGAAGCGAATCTAGTGGAAAACGAGATTTCTTTCGTGTCTCGTCGGATCGACGCGAGCCGTTTCGGATCGGAACAGCGTTCGCGATAATTATCGAGTGGGAAATGACCAACCGCAGTTCTGGGAAATCGTGAGAGGCGCTGGCTCGATCCGTCGGACGCCCGATGATGGATGGAAAATCATTTAGAGAAGAAGCCGTAGGCCCTCGCGGGGAGGACTATTAATTACGACAAAAGGGACCGCGTTTCGGCGTCGAGTGTGTAAGCGGCGCGGCTGAAAAGAGCGAACGATTAGTTACTTTAACCAAATTATCTCGCGGACAATGGGGCCAACAACAGGTGAGAGAAGTCTTCTTTCGTGTTTCGATCCCGGAAGGGCAACGATCCAATATCTGAGTTGTTTCGATGCCAGTGAGAATGGATCGACGAAAATTGTACGACCGACGGTTGGATTTCAATGCGGCTCATGACGAATACGATGTTCACGGTGAAAGATACCTGCTCGATTCGTCGGAGCGCTCGGGAAAATGACAATGACCGGCAGGAATGATGTCAGTCGCGGTAGCCGAAATCGGTAGCCAAATCGAGCGCGCGTTTTGAAGAACAGGCATGATAGGTTATCCAATATACGTAGTAGAAGGATGTCATTGCCCGAGACGGTTGCAATGGATCGAAGAAAATTGTACGACCGACGGTTGGACTTGAATGCGGCTCATGACGAATACGATGTTCACGGAGAAAGATACCTGCTCGATTCGAGCACTCCGGAAAATGACAATGACCGGGCAGGAATGATGTCAGTCGCGGTAGCCGAAATCGGTAGCCAAATTGAGCGCGCGTTTTGAAGAACAGGCATGATAGGTTATCCAATATACGTAGTAGAGGGATGTCGTGGCCCGAGACGGTTGCAGGTCGTTTCCCATTGTGTCTCGAGTGGACAGGATGATCGTCGCTCATTTGTTTCCTGGCGGGACGTACCGCGAAGAGGCGTCAAGAGACCGACAACAACAACGACGACGACCGCAACGAGAACGAGGATGACAAGGAGCGGCGGACAAGGCTGCCTGTAATTTCATACGTCAGCGCCGAATATTAATTCGAATTCCTACCGAAGGAAGAAGACCCGTTCCTCTCGCGGAGAATCGAAGCGAGGCGAGCGGAAGAAGAGAGCGGCGAAGCCGGGGCGACCGACGGGGGAGGGAGGGAGACAGTTTTTGTCCGGTAAATGAAATATCTTCGGTAGCCGGGCGTCCCGCGGCGATCGAGTTCGCTTCCACCAGGCTTTTGTACCGGCATTGGATTCTTCGGGGACTCCCCGTAGCGGATAAGTGGAATCATTTCAACGATCCACAAGGATCGACGCCGCCGCTACGCTCGACTACCGAACACCGTCTCTAATACCGCCTTCGGACGATGTTCAAGGGATCTATCTTCGAAATTGGATCATTTTTACTTCGGTCCTCTCCGAACTTCGATCTTCGACCAATCGTTTCTTCACGCAGCCTCCATTCTGAATGAGTAACTCGTCGACGAGGACCAGAGAAGGCAAACACGCGTTTCGCCTTCTGCAATGTGACGATAATTGAATCAATTAACCCTTTCGGTACGGAGGACCTGGCCGCGGTTATACGTTCACGGAACGACGAAGTTTTCCGCGAGAGTAAGTCGCGAAAATATGTTTTTTAGCATTCATAGAAATCTCGAGCGTGATTGACATTAAATTTTTCATTCGGACCGCGACAGTCGTCGGTGATTGACTCAGTAAGACTCAGAGAACGTTTAGCATAAGCCGCCAATTGATTGTGGTAGGACCCAGAGGACGTTTGGTGGATGCCACCTAAAGGCGGCGGTAGTACCGAAAAGGTTAAAAGATGCGCCTCAGGTTTTGTTAAGTGGTTGAGAAATCGAGGTTCCTTTCTGCGGATGATAACGGGCAGCTGTTCGCTGGCAGCCCTTGACTTTTACATTTCGCGGCGCGGACTCGTTTCGTACAGTGGCTGCTGGTCGTTATTAGGACCGATCGCGGCAGATATCAGAAAAGCAAAAGGGAAAGATAATTAAGGCGATCCCGTGGTAAATACTCTTCCACACACGTGTAGCGCGGATCGGGAAGAGCGCGTATCCCGTGACACGTATTGATGATGGTAGCAGTGCCGTCTTTTAACTACCACTCTTTCCTGCTCTTTTTATTTCACCGCCGGCGGATAAATATTTTTGCGAGTAAGAAGGAGCGCACGGGTACGCGAAAATCACGAGCGGTCGTAATTCTCGAATCCTTTGCTGCGAGAGAAAATTGCTCATCCCGGGCGGTGACAGACGTCACTCCGGGCACCCGTTCCGGACGGGCATTTCCTGTTGCGCGCGCCGCCGCGCCGGATTGGAAAAAATAAAGTTTAATAGAAATCTGCATAGGGAACATCAGAGATCTCCTCGGGTCGGTAAAAATTATGATTAATCCGCGAAATAATAGCCGCACGCTAAATGCTGCACCGTGTTTATATAATACGCGTGTACAAGTATTAAAGATAAGCGTATAACGCGATGACACGTATTGATGATCCCCGGCGTCTCCTCGAAGCGGTTCCACTGCCAACCGGGAGAAGAACGAGGGGCGAGATACGACCGTGGCAGTAGAAGAAGAAGACGATTTGGCAGCGTGCCGGTTGTTAATTTTAATTACAGAAATAACAAAGCGAAAAGTTTCGCACCCAATCCGAGGAGGCGACTCCTGATAAACGAGCGCGGGACGAAACCGTGAATTACGAATTGGACCGAGCTCCCGGCGAAACCAGCTCCTAATGCCAAATGTTTTGCGAGCTATTAACGCCATCCGATTTCTCTTCTCCCCATTACTATGACCCCCCTACCGTCGTCTATCGTATGCTACTTAGCCCGTTTGCGTCATTAACCTACGTGTACAAAATTACTTAACCAAACATGATATCACGTAATTATTTCAAGTATAATATGAATCGTTAAAACGATTATTACGTGAAACGTGTTATTGTAAATGAACGAACAAATTTTCCGACGCTGCCGAAGTCAAACGGCAATCAGTAACAGGCATAAGAAAATTGGTTTCTAGGAAAAGGATGGCGTCGTTCGATCCTTTGAAGGACCTTCCGACGGGTTTCCAAGCTGCTGCGGAATAATTTGTCAAACTTGTCACCGAGACAGCGACGCGAGCGTGGTTTGGCCTAATGAAGCGTCACGAAATTCCTCTGCGAAACACATTGACGATTTATCCGGCCCATTGCTCCCGACCAGGGCGTTATGGGAACGGTCTTATTTCACGGGACGTTATGACGTTCTTACCGTCCCCCCTACTCCTTTTTGCAGAAACTCGTCGGCGCGCTCATTCTCAAGTCTCCTTGGACCATTAAATTAATTACTGTCGTGTTCGAATGCGAACGATGTTCCAGTTAGCGCTAGCCTGATCGCTCCCTTCCGTGGATTTTAATTAACGAACGCTGAATTATGCACCGCGAGGTGCAGTTAGAAATTAATGGCCGCCGTTAATTCGCAAAGTCAATAGTGTGAATTTCCGAGCTCGCGGGACAGTAGGCGAGACGACGATGGTTACCGGGTTTAATTGGATTAATGGCCGCGATTAATTAAAACTTACTGCCAGGTTGGGAAGTCAATTAAGTCGCGCGATAAGGAACGCGTCGAATCCGTCTCGGCGGCTGTTCCGACGTCGATTCGGTAAAGGATTCGTTTGCAACTTGGGAAATACGCGGGCAATGTGTTGATGTTCACTTAACAAGCAGCTGGGCCCTAAGTGAAATTAATCGACTCCGATAAGTTAGCGTACAGATAGCAGACCGTGAAGGCAAGTAACACGGGCCACCGCCCGCGAGCGCGTGCACGCGTGTGCGTCGGACACGGAGGGAACGGCGGTGTATATGGGCGCACTATCCCCGGTCGCCTGCATAAAAGGCCAGGTCCGCGCATTGCCTTTATGATGCAAAGAAGGCCAACATTAGCCGGTAACAATGGCTCGAACAGCGCCTCGTCCATCCCTCCGGCCGTCCCGCGACACCCCCTCGGCGCCCCCGCGGCTCTTACAATTTTTTCCCTTTGGTAACAGGCTTGTTAAAGTAATAACTCTAATTACACACCGTGCGAGTACACCTTCTCACCTTTTTGAATGGACTCGAGAGCGTCTCGTCGTATCCCTTTCGGTTCTCTCTTCCATTATTTCGTATCGTGCCCGAGCCGAACCAGTTCCTGTTACTCGCATCCGGTGAAAAATAACGTCGAACGGACGGTCACGCGCATAATTTATCTGTTAATCGCCAAGGTCAACCTTCTTCGCCTTTCTACACTGTTTTCGATCGACGTTCGCTTCGTCTTAACCCTTTGAGCGTTGCGTTGTCCGACGTTAAACACGCGCCGTGCACTGGTCACTCTTTACAAAAATTCCTATGGGCTACGTACTTTTTAAAAGTTAAACAGAATTTTCATTGCAGAGTATATTGACTGCAACTGAAATAAATTATGTAGCGACCTCAAGGGCCTTAATAACCATTTATTTCATTAAGCAACGCAAGCAACAAAAATGTCATTAAGCAACATGAACAACATAACAATAGTGTGCAACAACGCATATATGGGTTCATAGCCAAAATCGAATGGTTGTGCGAGAACCCATATATGGCTTCGTAGCGCTCAAAGGGTTAAATCGATTAACAGCTCCTGACGATAAGCTTTCGTGTAACGTTTTCCTCGGATTCATCTTGGGACAGG